>JAKCPI010031845.1:65548-115788 GCA_023213315.1 Euborellia annulipes | reverse complement strand
ATTTATCTCATTTAATCATCTGAGGTCAGAACAAACATATTTCTTTGTTTTACACATTATATTTTTTTCTAGAAATAAAAAGACATGCTCAAGTGATTCTTCTTGAACAGTGAGCACCACAATTAAGTTCCCACCTGGGAGCTAGGTCTTGAGTATATGGTAAATATGTAATAATTTTAATGAGACCAAAAAAGGTAAAATAAAAAACATAACATTTACCATATACTCAAGACTCCAGGTGGGGACTTAGTGTGGCGCTCCCTGTACTAGGAGTCAACGGTTCGTATCCCATCTCATGCGACAAACATTTATTTCATTTTAATTGGCTACCAATCAATTCCAATAAATAGAGACGGGGGTTAAATGGCCTCCGATGCCGAAAAAGACTAAAAAATTCGCGATTTATTATTTAGTAATTAATAAAATTTTCTAACTTACACACTAAAAGAGAATGTTTAGTTAAGAAGTGAATGGAACACCTGTTGACGGCTGCGGAAATTTCGGCGTATATATAATTTTATTAAAAATATTTTATAGATATTAAGACGAAGAATCACTCCTTACTTGACTTTCTTTAATAGATGCTTCACATTCTATCATTCTTTGGAATTTTCCGCTATATTTATTTATTTATTTATATTCTTTCTATCGAGTTTTTTAACGCTTAATTTAAACTTTATATTAAATAAATAAATTAAGATACATTTAACTTTACCTTTTTCCTTATCCTTGAAAAGAAACTTGAAACAAGGAGGAAAAAAAGAAGATTTACTAAAAGTGATCCTAGACAAGTTTCTTTTATTCTTTTTAAATTTTCTCTTTTTTTATTAAAAGTTCCAATTAATTTATTATTTAGACTCGTATTCATTTATATACAATAATTTTTACCAATTTTTCCGAAAAATCTGAAAAAGTACATCAGTAAATTACTAGTACTTTTTGACCGATTTTGTTCAAAAGCTTATTTTTACCCCCTTGGGGGTCACAAAGAAAATCTGGATCTCCCAAAATATAATACATCTGGTAGAAGTTTCGAGAAAAATTTAATTTCGAAAAATTTTATTCCAGTCCTTCTCTAAAATACAAATATTATTCTCCACTTAATCAACTTTATCCATCCAAACCAATATTTTTTTTTTAATCCATCCATGATAAGCTTATTAGTATAATAATCCTTGTTTAAATAATGTTCTACTATTAGAGGTTCATTATAGTTTTTTTATAATAATATTATTACTCTAAAAGCCCAAAATACATATTTAATCTCGCATTATGATTATTTATCATCAATCTCAAAACCTTTTTGAAATTTTGTTTATATCCTTGATAAATTATTATATATAGATTTTACATTTAATATCTTTTTAATTGGTATAGAAATTCATTAATCGATTGTTTTAACTTCATTAAATCAGCCTTTTCCAATAATTTTCCAATATAAATTACTAAATTTTTTTTTTGAAAATAAAAATTTCGATTTCACACTAAATTTGTTATATGACATTCATTTTTGCTAATTTTAATAGAATTTATTAAATATAACAAATATTTATTCCTCTTCTACTGATGATTTCTTGACTTCATCCATTAATATTATGTGCATTAATTATATGTGTATTTCAATTAATAATACAATCCATATTTATTGTAGATTACATTCTTTCTAAATCACAAATATTGTTCAGTGTTGTTACAGTATTATTGTTGGAATGATCGTGACTGACTCATGAATATCCCTAAACCAAGTCAAGAGATATTTTTTTCACTTTCAAATGGTTCGATTCATCGTAAAGACAAGACAAACGAGATCTCTGTTCGATATTTTCTCTGCTACACTAAATATAAACAGTATGCTCGGTGTCTCATAAATATCCAACTTATATAGCTTTCAAAATTAGCTCTGAAGTGAATTAAATCTTCATTTTAATGATATCTCTATTGTTTACTGTTGAATGATTTATTCTTGGGGGCTTATAACATTTTACATTAAAATAAAAACATTTTTTTTATATTTTTTAATTTCTATACTTCCAATTGCCATGAGACAATTCAAAATTTTTTTTTTTTTTTTTTTTTAGACTTGAAAGCACTTATCTAAATTTTTTTAAAATAGGCTTAAAATAAAAATAAAATTTTCTGGAAAGACATTAGAAAATTATTTTGAATAATTTATAGGCTACTATCACTGAGATGACATGTTAGATAAATTTTTATCAAAATATTTTCTCTATTTTATAAAATTTTTAATTTCAAAAATATATTAGCAATGTCAATGAATAATACAATATCTTTTTATTTTCTTTTACCTATATAGAGAGAAAGTATTGGATTCATGTGAAAAATTCAATGTCGAGATGGATATACATGTTTTGAGTCTCCTGAATCCAAAAAAGTGGTTTTATAACATGGTCATATTGGAAAAAAAAAATGTTCCGCAGGGTGGCAAAACAATGTTGGGGAAAAAAAAAGGTAAAATAATTTTTAATAGGAGAATTAAGTTCAAATACACGAGGTTTTTTGTTTCAATGATATATTAATTTAATATTAACACTTTATGCGCATTTCGACACCATATGTGTCATCTTCAGAAGTGAATTACATATACATGTATGTAATTCACTTCTAAAGATGACACATATGGTGTCGAAATGCGCATAAAATGTTAATATTAAATTAATATATCATTGAAACAAAAAACCTTGTGTACTTTAATTTAATTCTCCTATTAAAGTTTTAACTAGAGCCAACGGTTACCAGTTAAAAATTAATAAAATAATTTTAACAGGAGGGAAAAAATTTTCCGCAGGGTGAAAAAATAAAGTTTCTAAA
The DNA here is from genome assembly GCA_023213315.1 of Euborellia annulipes. Lineage (NCBI taxonomy): Eukaryota > Metazoa > Arthropoda > Insecta > Dermaptera > Anisolabididae > Euborellia > Euborellia annulipes. Next base: position 112,959 of record JAKCPI010031845.1, on the reverse strand, counting down.
TTTTTTTTTTTTAAATGTTCCACAGGGCGGAGAAATAAAGTTTCGAAAAAAACTTTTTCCACATTGAACTCTGGTACAAATTGTGTATAGCCCCCCTCTTCTTGATGCCCCAGGCCCCCAACTGTCAGACAGACCAATTTGCGGGACCCACTTTTTTGGACTCAGGGGACCTCAATCCATATATCCATCAAAATCTCCATATTGACATGATCTTCAATATTTTCTTTCTATATATTTTTTTTCATAGACATATAGTGTAAGTGAAAGTACAAATTGATAATAGCACTCTGACAGCCTTCTCATTAAATAATGAATTTTTAATTTTAAGTAATGCATTAAATTTTGAAGCGAATTGTCTTCCCACTTTTTTTTTTGTTTTTCATTAAAATAATCCATTAATTAGCACTAATTAAATATTCTTTGAAGATATTATTTAGTCAATTTACTCAATATTTCTAAAAATATCTCTTTAAAAGCTCAGTTACTTGCTTTTGATAATTATATTAAATGAAAAATTGATTAATTCATTTTAAAATTTCCAAATTATAAAATCAATCTACAGATTGCTCTGGAAATTTCATAAAATTAAATCAAATCAACAACGTTCACATTAAAAATAATATCTTAGTAGCTACTTATTTTTGTTTAATAAAATGAATTATAATTATCAAATTTATCCAACTTTTTATGTTAACTTGTTTTTTTTCCTTAGCGATGATTTGAAAATATAAATTTTAGCATACAGAAAGATATTTCTTTTAACATTTTTTTATATTAAACCTCTTAGTAAATATTAATCCGTCAAAAAAAAGATCCCTTTGTCGTTAAATTTAGACTTTTTCTTAATAGCTTTTTGTCTCCTTGTCATGGACCCTTAACACATTGCTTAAACGCACTCAATAGTGCTATTAATAATTAAATTTCTTGTTTCAAAGCTTGAATGACTATTTTGTCTTCTGAATCATTGGGTTTTTAGGTGAATGATTTTCAAGATGATGATGATGATGATGATGCAGATACAATGAGATAATAGTATAATGAAATTTAATCTGAGACCCAAGAAAAAAAAAGCCTAATTAGGTATAATATTTAACATAACACCTGGATATAATGGATCCATTTGAGAGAGAAATAATGTCATATGGGATTATAAAATACCAGCAAATTTGATTATACTATTTATGCGATTGTTTGGAAGTAGCACTCCCTGTGGACGAATTTTCTCATTGGGGCCGTTGTATTAACTACCCTTACGCCGTTTTATTTCTCATTCATTATTAAATTAAATTATTACTTTTTTTAAAATTAATTACTTTGAATTACGTATTAAGGTATATGTTCGAAAAATTGAAATTTTTATTTTTTAAAATATTTTTCTACTTTTGTTTTGGATAGGGTATTTATTCAATTCTTATATTTGAACTTCAAAATTGAAGAGAACTTTAGGACAAAGGAAGGCACTTTGATATAGTGTATAAGAGTTGTGTATTCATTTCAAAATACTTCTACAGTGTAAAATATTCTATTAATTTTTTTGAAAAGCAAAATCAGCAATTGGAATTATAATTTATTATACTATATCATAAGGGAAATGCAGAATAAAATTCATGAAAAAAGAAAAAAATATTTTTTTTTAAATTACTCTGGGTATAACATCCAATATCACCTGGAGATAAAACATACCCAAGTAACTTCCTGTGTTCCCCATAATTTAAGATCTTGGTCTCTTTCAATATAGAGATATTTTTAGCTGAAAATGTTCTTTTCTTCATTCCTTACTTCAAAAAGGATTAGGTAGATATAGGCAGCCAGCAAGTAATAAAAAAACTCTATATTATAGATGACGTTTCGGAATCACATCTATCCCATCTTCAGGACCTACCGTCATTGAAAAATTTTATTTGGTGTTAATTAGGCAAAATACCAACAATCTTTACTAATATTTGCTATTGAGGTTGTGGCTGTGATGTGATTATAGTGGATAATTGGAGATATCAGCCAAATGGGATTGTCCAGGTTAATAAAACTCTCAGGATAAGACGTTTCGGCCATGTTCCTTAATATCTTTATACAACTTTGTAGCCCGATAGCTGAAGATGGTCAAATAAATTCAGGCCCAAACGTCTTATCCTAAGAGTTTTATTAACCTGGACAATCCCATTTGGCTGATATCTCCAATTCTCCACTATAATTTTTTTATAAAAACAAAACATTTACGATAAACTGTCAATGTTGCTTAGATAGATGCATTTCGGTTCATACAAAAATAAATGAATAAATTTGCATGTACATTAGATGTATATGAGAATTGCCGTAGGTGCATGGGCTGTATTTTTATTTTGTGGGCCGTAGGTCCTGAAGATGGAATCGATGTGATTCCGAAGCGTTGACGATAATTAAATAGAGTTTTTTTTATTACTTGCTGGCGGCCTATATCTACCTAATCATAATAATTACCACTCAGCCATCGAATTTCTTCTACTAAAAACAAAAAGTTTAAAAATTCATCTGCTAACCACACTAAAATGGATCAGTACTAATTCAAATTATTAAGAATATTAACAAAAATAAATAAATAAATAACAATTCTCTTGAATTTGTTTTAACATGGGGTGCTTGTTACTTTTTAGAAAAAAAAAAGTAGTAGTTAGCCAGTCTATTTTATTTCTAATTTGTTTCTCTACATAATCATTACCCCTAAAAAATAGCCAGCCCGTGGGTAACTATTGTATATAATCTATATATATATATATATGTGTACGTTTGTATTATTAAAAGGTCGGTGGCTATATAGTATGAACTAAACGTGTCGGATGTCTGCAGCCATGCGGCAAGCCGGCTTGTCACGGCCGTGACAAATGCCCTTCCCTCCGTACACCATTCGCTAATGGACAAGCCGTGGACACGGCACCCGGTTTAATACCGATCGCACCACCCAACCACTGTACCATCCATCCACCGTACCACCCACTCACCCACTAGCCTGGTCCCCTACACCCATTTGCTGACACACGCTTATTGCAATCGTTGCGGCTTGCCACACCGCCGTTTGTCACCTACAGAGGCTGTTTTTAATTTACTCCTGTCATATAGAAATATACTGACCAGTTGTTTTTTTATTTTACTCTTTTTTTTTTGTGAAAATCATACTATACCAAAAATATGTTTATCTACTTTTTTTTCGCCTTACTATTGCGATATTAAAAAAATTAATTCTAGCTTTTGGAAAATATTAGATCGTATATGTGTGTAAATTTTTTTCCGATACAATAAAATTTAACATTAAAATAATTGCTTGAAGTTGTGACTATAATGGAAGTATAGAGATATCAGCCAAATTGGAATGCTCGAGGTTCAATAAAACTCCCAGAAAAAGATGTTTCGGCCTGAATTTATTTGGTTATCTTCAGTTATTAGAAATTATACACATATTTCAAAGCGCATATATGATTGAACAAGGATTTGTCAATAATATTATTTATTTGCTTCATACAAAATTATGTTTCCTGCACCCAAGATCATCTCTGATCTTTTTGATTAATTGGTTCATCTCTGATCTTGGGCACAGGAACTGTATAATTTTGTATGAAGCAAATAAATTGTATTATTGACAACTCTTGGTTCAATCACAAGTGCGCTTTGAAATATGTGTATAATTTCAAATAACTGAAGATGCCCAATAAATTCAGGCCGAAACGTCTTATTCTGGGAGTTATATTGAACCTCGAGGATTCCAATTTGACTGATATCTCCCTCCTTCCATTATAATTTTAAAAAATCCATTAGAGAGATTTATAGGCTACAAAATTTATACTTCCCTCAAAAGTAGAGAATGAGAGTTTTGCAGTTAGACCTCATATAATAGAAATAACAATAAATTCATTGAAGTTAGGGAATCCAATTTACCAACTCACTAATTTTTCAATTACTTTTCCAAAACTCTTCAACAACTTCCTCTCTTAAAGATGTAAACCAATTAATCAAAAATTAATACATTAATGTGTAGATTACATATAATAATTTTCATATCCTTTATCCAAAGGTCTTTGTGTCTCATTCAAAAATGATGTTCTGGGTCCTGTATAGCGGCATTACAAGCCTAGATCTGCTTTTAATGATCTAACAACTCCATGGAAATATGTTTTTGATTCTACATACCTGCTACGTAATGTACTCCTTCCTTTATATGCCTATTAATATTCAAATTGTGAATTTGGCCTTTAATTGATTTTTTCTCCTACCTATATTATTATTAGACCTATTATTTGAAATTCCTATCGAGATCCCCGTTTATTTGCTCGATGTGCTTTCATACACGAAGACACACACACACACACACACACACACACACACCTCAAACCCAACCGGCTTCTGACCCTAGCCATCTTCGGCACCCCTTGAAGTTACATTATTTCCTATCTCTAACTCCTCCTTCTTCGTTCGTTTCTAGCTAGTGAGCTAATCCTTATTTCTGGTTCCACCCGTTCTTTTATCCAACCTCTTCTATGCTATGGAGGATGTCCTTGTTGAGGAGGGATTCCCTCAGCACCGGCACTCCTTTCGAAGAATGCCTCACTGAAAGGGAACTTTCTTTACGTCCCTTCCACAGGACGGGATGCCACACAAACTCCCTCTCCTCGTAGAGTTGCCTGGGGGCAATTGTGGTGGGATCCAATATTCCAATCCAGTGCTTGCTTGAGGATTTGTTTACATCAAATAAATATTTTTGTTTAATGAAAAAATCGCGCACGCCCAGGGTTTGAACAGGGATCTTCTTTGCAGAAGCCGACACCCTAGCCCGCTACACCAGCGAGCCCCCTCTCCTACCTAAAACAAATAAAGAATAAAATACGATTTTTAGGATGTATTAACATACAATAGATTATTTGACACTTTCTAGAATTGAATTTTTTCTTTTTCAAATATTTGTTTATTAAACACTTGCACTTTTTAGTTATAGAACAACAATATCTGAAACACTCTTAAAATTTAAAAAAAGAAATTAAATATTAATGAATCTTTTATTCACAATTTCATTCTTTTTTTTCATAATAAAAACTTTTCTCATTATTTGCAATGCATTATTAAAGATTCATTTATATAATCGAAGAGAAAATTCATTCCATTCTAGATGCAAAATAAATCCACTCTCTTATCTTTTTTTCTAACGGTACACGTAGATTATTATTTATCTTAAAGGAATTAGTCATAATAAATACATTCAATGAGATCCATCTAGAAAAAATTATTTGAAAAGGCCTATTTCATTTTTGCAAATGCTGTGTTTAAATTTGACCTGTCCCATTTTTACCTAATCTTGATTATAAAAATAAATTTGTCATTCCCTAAAGATGAATAAAAATAAAATTAGGGCTACTTAAAAATGCATTTTTTTTAAGTTCTTGACCTCTTTTTTTTTTTTTTAATTTGTTTAAGGCCATTTTCGGCATCTAAGGCCAATTAGACCCCAATCCTATTTATTTCAAATTATTGGTAGACTATTCAAATGAAATAAATTTTCCTCACTTGGGCCTGGAAGTGAACTCGGGACCCTAAACACGAGAAGCTAATGCCTTCTCTCTGAGCCAAGGGTCACCGACACCCTGCCCTCTTCTCCCACGTAATTCTCTCTCTGTGTTACTATCAGATTTATAAATAGAAGAAATTGTAGTAGATACAATATGAAAAAAAAAAAAAAACATTAATTGAATAATTTTAAACTGATAACCGTTGGCTCTAGTTGAAACTTTAAGATTTAATCAGAGAATTTAATTAATTGAATAATTATTTATTTGTATTGAGTGATAATTATTAAAATTTATATACTAGTTTTATTTTTTCTCTTTTTTTTCCTTTCATGTTCTAATTAATAATTCAATTAGCAGCAAATGATAATGTTAATTAAATATTCCACATCAACCATATTCTTTCAAAAGTTTATTCACTTCCTCTATTTTATTAACATACGCGTGCTAATATGCGTTTGTAAATTACATATTATAAAGAAGTAATTTGTTTACTCTCATTCATGTGTAAGAGAATGTTTATCTCTGAGTGAATTGCATCTCGTAGATAGCTGAGCGAGAGTGAGAGAGTGGGGGGAATGAGAGAGATCTTGTGATATAAATTGAGCCCGGTTAAAAGGCCCCCCCTCTCACCGATAATTTGATATAGATTCGCGGAAAGGGGTTGAATAGCTCGTTTCTGTGTCCCGGCTGTCGAATTAGCCCCTCGAAACGAGGTATTCTGAAACGAGGTACACTGAAACGAGACAACGGGTTTGGGGGTTGCATTGCCGCTTTGGTGGCCTCGTTGTCGCCGCTACCTGTGCCTGATTTATTCGTTTGCTCTTTCAACCATCAGACCACATCAAAGCCCTCCTGAACCCCAATTCCTCTCTAAATACGGAAAAACAAAAAAAAAAAAAAAACATTCGCGTATAGGGTTGATTTTTAGATAACTAATTTCTCTGTTCCATTAAATTGAATTTTCATTTCACACGGCCTCTACAATAAAAGAATATTTTTGTTACACGTTCACTGAATTGAACATTCTATTATTAAGAGCTTTTTTTTTTTAACTCATACAAGCGTTTAAAAAGTCTAATCTATACAACCCCCATTTTATTATATTATTTTTAATTTTATTTATTTATTTGTTTGACGTGCAGGCGTGTGTATGCATACACACTAAAATGACAAAGCCCAAGTAATGAGCAGGTGGAAAGGGCTTTGCTTTTGTTTTTTTGTCGTGCAAAGGGCGCGTTTTTTTTTCCGATAGGTTGCGATTGTGCGATTCACCTGCTTTCATGGCGATAGACACTCACTTTGATTTCAAAACACAATCACACCGAGTTCACGGGTTCACGCCTCAGTGGCTTTTTTGGTGCCGCCTTGGTCATTGTGATATATACACACACACATACATTGACACACAAACGCCTACACATTTATTGTTTTTCACCTTTCCTATCAGACTCAGATTATCTTATACCTTTCTTTTATTTCTCTTAATATAAAATTCTTTCAAAGTGATATTACATCATCTTATGAATTATTAAACAATTTCATTAATTAACGGAGTAATGAGTTATTCAGTCATACATGAAGTCTAGGCCAATACTAGAGTCATAAGGGGATTCAGGAGCGACGTCTAAACGTACTTAAAAAAAAACTAGACTATTATAAGGAATTTTTCAATGCGGTTTTTTTTAAATGAATTAAATTCATAAGAGATTATTGGGACATCGAGCTATAATTTTTTTAATGATAATTATAAAAAAATTAAGGAAATTAATTTTTTTGTAATCAAGCAAATACAAAAAAAACAAAAAAAAACAATCTGTCCCCATAATCTTTAATTTTTTTTTTAATTTAAAAATGAATTTATTGTTTTTATTAATCACATATTAATTAAGAAATTTTTAAAATAAGCTTAGATGATTTATTTAAAGATAACTGTCAAATTAGTTCAGCATTCTTGCAATAGATGGCAGGCTAGTCTAACAGCCGATATATTATTAGCTCTATATTTATATATTTTTATGCTTTTATAAAAGATACATAATATATAATAACATTTATAAAGTATTTATGGGTCGTTTTGATAACTTACCTACCCCAACATTAAAATAGCCTCCCTATGGGGAAATACATGGTGTGTGTCCTTCAGCTATTTTAATGTTGAAGGACACACACCATGTATTTCCCCATAGGGAGGCTATTTTAATGTTGGGGTAGGTAAGTTATCAAAACGACCCATTGTTAAAAGATCATTGAAAATCAACCAAATGCATTAAATATTATTAGCTACCATTCTGACATCTCTTGGCAAATTTTTGAATTACTTGATTTTTTGGGCATACTTTTTATGACACACACGCCTAAATATTTATCTTCTTTTTATTTATTTATTTTTTTATCTTATTGAAGAATAGAATTATGTAAAATAAATAAATGGCGGTTGTTTTGAGTGTAGTAGTTTTTTTTTAAGTACAATTGAAAAAAGTTCTCGTTGACAACGTTTCGTACTCTTACCGCACTCTTCTTCAAGATTAACAAGTAGTTAATACAGTTTAGAGTTTTATTTCATTAGCATAAAATTATATCTCTATTTACCGGTAAATATATGTCAACATCGGTTGGTTAATTATCGCAAAGAATTACTTCCGATGAGTACTAGACTCGAATGACCGATAATGTCAATTAACACCCAAGCATATATTTATTTTTACATATTTATGCTAATAAGATAAAGAACAACTGAATTAACTACTTGTTAACTTTGAAGAAGTGCATGCGCCGACCTTCAAAGTGTCGACAACAAACCGAGTTATATTTTCACCTGAGTATTATTGTATTATTTTTAATATTGTTGTTGCTGTTCAGTTATATCAAGGAAGTGATGCATACACTAGAAGAGGCTGGCAGCCAAAAAGCTTTTCTTTAATATCGTACATGATTTATTTTTATTTATTTGCAAGTTTATTATAAATATCAATCTAAATTTTCTATTTTTCTTTTTTTGTTGAAATTTCTTTCCACTTAAAGAGGCCCTTCACTCTCTAAATACCCTTATTTATTCTTCAGACACATTCAATTCTTAATTTATTGCTAACCCTTTTAAGGGGGGTTCAAACCTAAACACGATTGACTAGCACCAATCGTTATGTTCCCCCATTAAATACACCAACTTGATCCATTTCATTCTAACTTTCCCTATTATTAGGCAAAAATTAATTATTCTTTAACACAATGATTACTAATTTAATTATCTACAACTATAGGCTCCTTTTTAAATATCTTTTATTTATGCGATTAACCTAAAATTTTTTTTTTTTTCGAAAATCAAAAAAGGCTTCTATAGTTGTAATATTTTAAATGCTTTAATTAAAAAATTTAGGCGATAGCTTCGAAATGTGCCTGGTCCCAAATTCACCCCGAGACGCGCACCTTAAAATAAATTTTTTAAATATTCAATAAAAATTTGATTATAATTCTAATCATCTTCAGGTTAAGGGTTTAGATTGAACAAAAAATGCTTATTCACACAGAATCTCGCCCACGCCCTAAATCCTCTTAGATTTTTTTTTTTTTTTTTTGGAAAATCCCTTAAACAATCACTGGCCCGTGTTCCCCTCCATCGAGTTAATTAAGGACTAAACGAACTGAAGAGCATCCATTGGTCCGGACGCTCAGCATTTTGACTGCTTACAATCCATAGAGGAGTGTGATTTTAGAAAAAAAAAAAAATCTAAACAATAAACAAAATAAACACAAAGGAGGACTCAGGAAAATGGAGGTTGAGGTTATTAACTTTTTAGTCAGAATGTTTTGCGTGCCTTCCTCGGCGAATTTCTCCGAAAGATCTCAATCCAACATATATTGCATATGGTCTTAATGGGGTGATTCTAGGGAATCTAATTTATTTTTAAATCAGGGATAAAAAAAATCTTGCTCTTCAATAGTAAGATATTTTCATTCCCAATCCATTTAATTTATAATAAAGTTCAATTATTTTGGGAAAAAAGTATTTTTTTTTTATTAAAAAAAAAACCTTTTCGGCTACTAAGGCCAGTTAGGGTGTGACTTTATTATATAAATTTTTAAATTACAATATACTGATTACTACCAGGTGACGTTCCACTCGCTGATTGCTCGGGATCACCAATCCCGAGCTTTCGCCGCGCTTAAAAAGTATTTTATTCTTTATATAGTCTAAATTTTCAAACTCTAAGGGCCTCATACACGGCCAATAATAATGACATTACTTTATCAGAATCACATGCTTATTAATGGAAATTCTGATAAAGTAATGTCATTATTATTGACCCGTGTAAGGGGCCCTTTGGGTAATGATCATTCTCACCCCTCACTTTTTCTATTCTATTCTATTGACAGGATAAAAAAATAATTTTTATTAAACTCTACTGTATATCCTATTCCCCGAAGACGTATAGAAACAAAACTTAAATAAAAAGATGAAAAAAAAAATTATGAAACAATTTCTAAACGAAAGTAAAATCGTAAAGAAATGACTTTTCCCTTTTTATAAAATACCGAACCAAAAGTTTTTCGTTTTCAATATTCAAAACAGGTTCAAAGTTACTTCTAAATTATTAAATTTTCTTTTTTTATAAATAATTTCCATAAATTTCTAAAGGAATTGTTGAAACATTGATTCTGATTCATTTCTCTCAATTTCTGTTTAGTTTGTTAAATAAAAAGTTTTTGCCCTTTGTTAAACCTTAATTTAATAAATAGCTTTGAACAAGTATAAATCATTAGCACTGTTTCAATTTTGAACCTATATTTCTCTCAATTAAACAATTAGTCTTAATTCAATTTACTAGCCATTTTTTTCTAAGAACTTATTAAATTAAATGTTAAAACAATTTAAGACATTCAAAAGTAAAGTCTTAACTAAATTAAAATTAAAGGAATTATAATAACGAGACGGATAAAATAAAGCAAAATCGTTCATTTAAAGGAGCTGTTTTGATGACGGTATATTAGACAGTCCGTGTCCCCGATTACTAAAAAAAAATTCCCCCTCCATCTCATCTAGAAAGAATATAATAAAAATTTAAAGTCAGTTCACTTAGGCCTATAATGTAGCATTTTAATAAAAAGCGCTCATAACACACTTATGTGAAACCTTTCTTAAAGAAAAAATTATTCGATTTAAAATTCAGAACAAAGCCGAAATTAGTTCTTTCACACTCTTATCCCTTTGGGCCATCCATCCGAAATTACGCAGTGCTTTCTTTTACTATATTAATGATTCCATTGACGGCATCCGTAACCCCGCCACAAGATTACAAGGAATTTAAAAATCCGATTTATATTTAATCTTTATATCAATTTAATCACTTTTAATTTAATTAATTATTTCCTTCATTATCAAAGTATAGTAAAACTACTTCAAAAAAGTATTCACTTCGAAATCTCGCCTCTTTTGCAAAGATTTTATAAAATTCTAACTCAACTCTTTTTAATTTTAAACTGGTAACCGTTGGCTCTAGTTGAAACATTATGCTTTAATAGGAGAATTAAATTACAAGGTTTTCTGTTTCAATAATATATTAATTTGATATTAACACTTTATACGTATTTCGACACCATATGTGTTATCTTCAGAAGCGAATTACATGTATGTAATGTACCTACATATTCATCTTCAGAAGCGAATTACATGTATGTAATGTACATACATATTACATCTATGTAATTCGCTTCTGAAGATGACACATATGGTGTCGTAATACGTATAAAGTGTTAATATCAAATTAATATATTATTGAAACAGAAAACCTTGTGAATTTAATTCTCCTATCAACTCTTTTTTGCAAAATCGACCAAAAAGTACCAGTACTTTACTGATGTACTTTTCTCAAAATTCACTCCAACGATTTTGATTAAAATTCAAAAATCAAATATTTTTTAGATGCTCTTTAAAATATATATTCTCATTTTGCTCTCAAAATTGTTTGAAGCATACTTTGCTTCATTGAAAAGATAGGAGAAATTGTTGCCATGGTAACGAAATATAAATATCTTCCCAGGTTTATAAATTTTACATCTTCTTATCTTCTATCTTGTTAGATTCAAATAAAAAATACAATATATTGCTGGAAACTAAATAGGCCTATATGTCGACACAAAAAATCTGGTGTGATTTGCACAGATTACCAAAAGTAAGACAAAATTGTATACTTTTCAACCAGTCACACCAGTTTTTCCGATTTATTTTATAGGGAAATGATCACAAAAATAATTTACTCTCTTTTTATTATATAATTTTAAATTATTGCTAATTTCACATGATAAATAGTTTCTAATAAATTTCTTTTTCTTTTGAAATAGATATACTTATTTTATTAGGTTCCACTGTTTGACACTGATTTAGTTTCTGCTATAACAATAAAATGAACATATAATGCTTCACAGAATGATAGTAAATGAAATTTTTTCGAATCATTTGCCAGAAGGATTTCATGACTCAATATAAAAAAAACGCATGCATTCGATCAGAGAGGGGCGATTAAGTAGCATCCTTAAATGGATGTTTGAATAACGATAGTAATATTATGTATTGCTTTATTTAAAAAAAAAATGAGTTAGCATTGTTTCTGGGGTTGGTATTATATCTAGTAAGAATCCAATTTGATGCTTTGCTAAAAAAATTCACTGTCAAAATTTTGAGGAAAATACATGTTTTGAGTGTTTATAAATTTTATATCTTGAATTCAAATGTACCGTACTGCCTGAAACTAAGGCTGAACGTACACCAATTGAACAAAAACGTTTTTGTCCAAGAGCAAAACGTTTTGCACAATGCCAACGCACACTGATTGAGCAAAACGCTTAATGGCAAAACATTTTGTTCAATGATGTCGAATCATGCTCAATTATGTGCGTTGACCCATAGAAAAGCATTGAAAAAACAGTTTTAATCAAAAAGGTTTTGTCCAAAAACGTTTTGCTCAATCGGTGTGCGTTCACCCTAAATAGGCCTATATGGTGAGACAAAAAATCTGGTGTGACAAGCACAGAACACCAGTTTCAATTACCAAAGGGAAGAGAAAGTCGTGTGCTGTGTGTCATACCAGAAACTACCCTATGTGTGAGAAACATCCATATTTGACCTTTCTACCTCCCTTTAAAGCGTTGATTAGATTAGAAAATCCTTCTATTCTTATAGTCCAATTTTTCTCCTATTAAAAAGCATAAACTGTATTCATAATAATATTCTTTAAAATTTCACAAATGAGTCATTTTGATTTCTTACTACTGATAAAAAAAATTACCCCAATGCAATTCTATTGTATTTTTGATTAATTTTAAACGATTAAAGTAAAAAAAAAAGATCGAATCCAAAGGAACATATGGTCTTAAGGCAGGCAAACATAAAAAGCAAATTACTTCCAGTAAATTATACTATACCACGAGATATATTTCTTTTATATTTGATTTATCCTAAGTCTTTGTTACTTACTGATGTGAGAATTTTTTTCTTGTTAGATTATAACAAAATATAAAGTACCGTATTTAAAATATTTGCCTTAAATTAAAAAAAAAAATTATTTTGTTACTCAATTAGTGCATCTGTTGTGTAACTTTTAAGAGATACTTAATATTATATGGACCCTGTTATGCAATGGTGTGTCAAAGACCAAAAAATTCAAAATTGAGTTAAGCACAGAATATTGTTTCAAATGCTTTAATTAATAGTATTTTTTATGAAATATGTCCTAAAAAATTTATATTTTATCTAAATATTTTTCGAGATCTATTATTTGAATAAGATAATAGTATTCAAAATACCTCGATTCGGACTTTAACTGAGTCATAGATATATTTAACAAGACATGTGAGTGTTTTTTTATTGATGAGGCCAAACATCCCATGGCCCCTGGGAATCGAACCCAGGATCTCCGCCTTTCCGGGGCATAGGTGTGTTTTAGATTCTCTTACAAATGTATATTCTCGTTTTGCCCTCAAAATTGCTTGAAATTACCGAAGGTAAGTGAAAGTTGTGTGCTGTGCGCCAGTCACACCATATTTTTTTTCCTATTTTCTCTAAATTTGCTCCAACGATTTTTTTTTTATTCAAAAATCAATTATTTTTTATGTATATTCAATGTCAATAAAATGTATATTCTCATTATTATGTATATTCATATATCAATAAAATGTTTATTCTCATTTTGTGATTGAAATCTTCTGAAGACCATTTTACTCTTGTACTCCATAGAAAAGATAGGAGAAATGGTTGCCATGGTAACAAAATATAAATATTTTGCCATACTTATAAATTGTACATTCGATATATGTCGACACAAAAAAAAAAAAAAAAAAGATACATGTCGACACAAAAAATCTGGTGTGACAAGCACAGAACACTACTTTCGATTACCGAAGGTAAGAGAAAGTTGTGTGCTGTGCGCCAGTCACACCAGATTTTTTTTTGAACTCTGAATAATTTTTTATTTCTCTTTTTTAGTTAAACACATTTTTTGAGCGTCTCTTTTTATTTTCAAACAGATGTCATTTAAAATACGAATATTTTTTACAATTAATAATGAAAAAAAAAAAACAATTAAACTTTTCTTGGAATTGGTTATAAATAGACTGATGGCCTGATCAAAAAGATAACGCCACCCCCCACCTAATTTCCCCTCCCTCCTCCCGCCCTTCTCCTTTCACTGTGTCGTGTGCTCCCCGTTTCAGTGGGCTTTTAGCCATCCGGAGTTTTTAACATGTTCCGCTTTATTTTGACGTTTTTGCAATTTAAATTCGGTATTACGCTAATCCAGTTAATTCAATCATTTTTATTGTGTGTGTGTTTGTGAATTATCAATAATATTTATAACATCATGTGAATTCTTCCTATGCAACTCCTCTCTGCTTGTTTCCAAAACATTTCCTGGCTTCATTCATCAATTTGGAGGTAAAAAAAAAAAACTTATCATCTTATTGTTTAGATATTATTAATTATTCAATTAATTCTAAATAAACGATATTTAGAATCCAAAAAATTACTTGGACTTCATATTAGAAAATTTATTTTCATATTTATATTTTGACGCTATTCTCTTTCTCTTTGCAATTTTTTTTTTCGCCATCTTTTTGCTTTATCCTCCTTGTAGCATTACTTTCCCACCAGAGTGTGCTAGTGTCGCCTATTATTAGCAATCACTTGAACTATTTCGGTAAAGCAATCTCTTCCGAGCGACAAAAATTTATTTAAAATGAATTGGCTACCAATCATTTTAAATAAATAGGGGCGGGGCCTAAATGGCCATAAAAAGATCTTAAATAAAAATAAACAATCTCTTTGATAAAATTATTATTTGGTTTATTATCAAATATTACAGCTTTTTTTAAACATAATAAATTAGATATGACAAAGTGATTCACTAAAACAAATAGACACATTTGAGCTTTTCTATTATACAACCTGTTTTGTATTTAATTATCAAAGTGGAAAACCTTTTCTTTTTTATTTCGAATTCGCAAAGAAAAATTTAGACTTGTTTGAAATTTTTTATATAATTTATATTATTTTATTATACTAAAATTTGCTAATAAAAAACAATTTCATTTTTTTTTTAAATTATTCCTTCGACTCTCCTTCAGAGGAATTGTCTTTTAATATTAATATTAAAATATACGGGTATGTACTGTATTGGTAGTGATTTACCTCAACGTATGTATTTTTTCTCGGAGATTAAAAAGTAATAAAATAATTATTTAGAGAGATAATTTGAACTTTTTTTTTTAAAACTTTTATAATATTACTCCTTTAATTTGTGTTGAATCGAAATCATATTTTTGTTTTAAAAGATTATTAAAAGCCAATTCTTTGACTTTATTTATTATTTCTCTTGGACAATCCAAAATTCTACTACTATTTTAATTATCTGACGAGGATTTTTTTACCTAAGTAAATTACCTAAATTGATATTGACACTGAGAATTTCTATTTTTGTCCATTTTTTTTTTGTCTTTTTTTTTTAAATTTTGTTAATCAATAATTTTTTTTTGGATTAAAAAAATTCCAATAGTAAAAAACAAAGCTTTTATTAAAAAAAAAAGAAAAAAAAACTAAATAATAAATAAATAAAAACATGGCTCTATTTTATATCAATAGAATTTTTCAATTAATAAATGGAATCACTCTTTTGACTGTGATTGCATTTCATCAAATTGGAATGTACCAAAACTCTATAAAAGATAATTGAGTGGGTCATCATATAATCCATAGACAAAAGAGGGGGCGAAAGCCGCGGCGGCGGCGGCGACGTGTCTGTTTATTTAGAGGTCAACCCCGGTAGGGGAAGGGGGTTATCAAGTGCCTGTGGTGTTTCAATGGTACGGCCCCACCGGCCCTTGGCTTGTAATGGCCCGCGGCCAAATGGATCGGACATGATCTACGGCCTAATGACCCGTCGGCCACCCTATTGATTTACGGCCGATGCAACCGGCCAATAAGATTGAACCACCGACTAATTATGGGTTCGACGCCCAACATCCAAAACAGCCAATTAGAAAGGTATTTTTTTTTTTTTTTTTTACTGAAAAACGTCATTTTCCACCGTTTAGCCCAATGAGTTTTTTTTATTTTTGTTTTTAATTTTAATCTAAATCAAAATAAGTCAGTCCATAGATTCAATTTATAGAACCTTTTAATAATACGGCACCCTATTAAAATATTAACTAAAGACGGCTACTCACGTAACTGCATGCTTGTCAAGTTTGCAGTTACTTGTGTAGTCGCCTTAATCTTATGTCAAAACTCTCTTTTGCGTTACTTTTAAATATTACATTTAATAATTTCAAAAATTATATTTTATAACATGGGCGTAGCGAGACATCTTGTTAGGGGGGCCAACCCCTTAAGGCGAGAGAGGGGGTTTGCAATTAATATATACATAGATTATTAATTATTTATTTAGATAAAAAAAAATTTAATTAATGTAGTGGATTGTGGCGTTAAAAAAAAATTCCCAATGGGAAAAATATATATTTGTTTTTTTTTTTTTTTTAATTTTTAGGACAAGCCAATGGGGCAATGGCCCTCTGCCTCCCCCCTGGCTACGCCCATGTTTTATAATTGAATCTAAAGTACAGATCAGGGTTATAGATTATAGACCTATTCATTTCTAATGGTAATTGAAAATGCAATGAATGATTAAGGGTCCCCACCTCCCCATATCTCAATTTTTAAACTTTATTTTTTCTATTATAAATAACACCCAAATTTCAAATTTTATCTCACTTAGTTTTCGAGTTATACTTTAATTTTGATTTTTCACCTTCCAACCAAACAAAATTACATGAGAAAAATAATTTCTCATTTATTTATTTGACATCCAATCTTGATGAAATTTTTTAGTTCTTTAAACAATAAGAATTAAAAAAAAATATATCACGAATCTAGTATCCTAAAATATAAAAATCATATTTTATTTTTTAGTTTTGACCAAACATGTTTAGCGCTAACGATATCTCCAAAAGAATGATATTCAAAAATTTTTTTCTAAATAATCTACATTAAATTCTTTAATTTATAAAATAAAAATTTTGTGTATTTTTTCCCTCTATTTCAAATCCATTCAATTTCAATATAATTTTACATGTTAAAAAGATTTCAAGGCTAAATAAAAATACATTTTAAATCTAGAAAATAATTGATTTATGAATTTTAAAAAATCTTGACAAATTTTGAGAAAATTGAAAAAACTGAAAAATCATCATAAAATAACTTTTTCGATTTTGTCAAACTTATTTTGAGTTCCGGGAGGACCTACTTAAATAAAATTTCACCACCTACTCAATTCTTTCATGATTTCAAATACCACTTCTCTAACACCACAAACCAATCAATTCAATTGAAATGAAAGATTATAGTGGAAATTTTATATTAACTCCCACACTCAAACTTTGACAACCCAATTCTCATCCACCATACACATTCACAACCAACAAACAAAAAACCATTCAAACCCCAAACAAACATTTAGATAAGATCTGAATTTCATCCTTCCATTTACAAAAAAAATATTTCTCCCACCATTTTTTCCAACCAAACAAAAAACAAAAACACACTAAGAGACCAAGCAATTCATAATAAGTTTAACAAGTTTAAAAGTACCTTTCTTAAAACAGCGGTTTAAATTGTACAATCCAATTTTCAAAATTCCATTATTCAATATTAATTTTAAATTATTTTATTTATATGATAAAATGCAATAAAATTAAAAGAGAGAAAATAAAGTTAGATACAATTCGTTAATTCTAATTAAACGACATCTCGTATTTATAATTGGCGAAATATTTAAGTTAATTATTTGAGCCAGGCTTAGTAAAATATCTCCATAATTAAATAATTGAATTTTAGAAAATGAAAGGGTTAAAAATTTCGTCTCTCAATATGAGTTGAAAATCAATTGATCATGCGGTAGAGTCCCTTTCAAATAAGTCATTCATTAGATTTCTATCATTCAGGTTTGAATGATATAATCTATTTGCCTATGTCTTTGAAGAACCGACCGCAGCATCGTTGTGGCTTCTTTGCTTTATTGCAGATCAGAAGACCACAAATTAATTTAAACTTCATAGAATTGCTCGTTTGGGCGGCAACTGGAAGCTTGAACAAAGGACAAAGTTTAGATTTCAGGAAAAAGAGTTAATTTTACTAACTAAAATTTTTTTTTATTCATTATTGATTTATTTCTTCTTTGTCCAATAAAATTTTTCTTTATTTTTTTTTTGAACAATGTATTCAATTTCATTTTCTTTATATTGCATCGCAATAATTGCCGACTCCTGGATAAAAGAATTGAGATGAGATTGAATTAGCCTTTTATACATTTACCGTCTCCAAAACTCCCATTAGATTTTGTATTTGTTACTGGTTCTGTTTACTCTAAGCATATTCTAAATTTCTGACATGTAACTAGATGTTTTACTGTGTGCATTCAGGTGGACTCCAGTTCTCTGGACCCCCCTCACTCTGGTTAAGTCCTTTCCTGTAATCTTTATTTTCTATGGGAAAAAAAATAACTTCAAAAATTAATAGCTCAAAGATTATAAGAATTTCGGGTTGAAGGTTCTCTTTAAGCATATAAAATTTCGTTTTTAAATTCCAACGGGAATTTGCCCAAATAGAGCGTGAAAGACGGACATTATTGAATTATATATCTGTGGATAATTACTATTATAAAGCGAACAAAGCGGCCTGTCGAACAGGACGTAAGAAGCAGTCGAATCCCAATAGGCTTCTGAAAAGACTATACACATTTTAACTGCTGGTCTTTTTTTAATCAGCCAATAAAGGCTGTCTAGATGTGTCTTGGGAAGTTTTCGTGGTCAGGGATGAAAACGGGTCGAAAAGGGCTTAGCAAGGCAAGTAAGAGAAGCAAAGGCCAAAACGAAGGAGAAGAAGAGGGCCAGGACGAGGATGTGGATGAGGACTAGGACGAAAACGAGGATGAGGATGAAACGGCCGTTGGTCGCGTGCCTGTGGCTCTGGGTCAGGAATTCGTGGCGCAATTCCGCGAATTCCCGCCTCCACACGCGGGTTCGCGCTACCCCAACCCCGTCCTCTCTTCTCTCTCTTCTCTTATCATCTCTTATCATTCTCTCCACTTGTTCCACTTCTTCTTTCTCTTCTCATCTAATTTCGTTGTTGTCATCCGAAACCATCATTAGAATATCCTCTGCTCCAACCGACCATCTTTTAAAATTCACATGATGGGTTAGATGACAGTTCATGAATAATAAATTATAGAATTATATTTAAAAATATATAAATTATAGAGATTAAAGAAAATTATCAATTAACATTTATTTTAGTTTTTTTCGGAATCTGATTTTAGTCCAGTCTCCATTTTTCTAAATTGATTGGTATCTAATAGTTTAGAAAAATTTTCATTGCTTTGAACGGGAAACGAACTCCCACCTCTATCACAAGAGGCTAGTGTTCTACTATTAAGCTACGACAATTAGAATAAATTGATTAAATCAAAGGTTTTCGGAGTTTTAGTTCTTCACAAATTCAGATTCCTTCTCGATTCTGTCTATAAACTAAAATAAAATTTTATTTAAGGTGTCTAAATATACCCGTAAATTATGTCATAACTGGTTATTTTATAAAATAATAAATAACATAGATAAAATATGTTAAGACTTTTTTCTTTTTCAAATTTTAGCAAAATACCTTTATTGGAAGAGATTGTGGATAGGTAATTTGGTCTGTTTCCATTTTGATAATGTTATTTCAAAGAGAAAACAATGTATAATTAATGTAATAATTTATAATAGATATTCTTTTTGAACTTAATATCCTATCTACGTACATATTTCTCTGATTTCTGTTTGAGTTTGAGATATTTATTAATTACCATAACCTATCTCAATGATTATTATTATTATTTTTTTTTTCATAATGATATAGACCTATATCTAAATGACCTCTGCACCGAACATATAATTGAATTTCTCACCGCATCGGGCTGGTACGTGCATACCGCGTGCATAGCAGTGCAATTGCGTGCAAGTGCAGGCACGTGATGGGAGTTAGGGGAGACTTTTTGCGCCCCTTGCATTCGGTTTATATTAATTAACGATGCGGTTACATTGTTATGGTCTATTACAATGTTGCGCCCTTTTCTGCCTTGGTCCTCTGGACTGGGGATGGGAGGTAAAACAATTCGAAGAATCGAACATACCTCATATCGAATATTATTTCAAAATCCCTCAACGTAAATTGAAATATTTTCCAATTAATTGGCAAAATAATATAGGTTAAACTTGTAATTCAAAAAATTTCGATTCTTGTATACTTTTGGTCCATTAAAAATTATTAATTTACAAAATAATAAAAAAAAAAAAGAAAAATATTTCTTTAGTTTTAAAAATTTGTTACTTCCGATTTTTTTTTTTTTAATTTGGAGTATTTATATAAATATTTTTTCTACATTCTTTAACCTTTACCTCATCAACATCAACACATTAATTATGCTTAATTTAGTTCTCCATTGCCTCGATGGGTCATTGAATTAGAAATAATTTCATTTCACTATTAATAAAGTTGCAGAATTTAATCAAATGAACTCTCATTGATATCATAAACCATTAACGAAATTCTCAATTAAAAAAAAAAAAATTAATTATACATGAAATTTCCTAAAACCTTTTATTACTATAAAAGAAATTTTCATTTTTTGAGCCTATATTATTAGGAAATATTGTCAGAACATCGTCGAAATTTATTGGCCTTTCGTTAGTATGAAATATTTATTCTTTTGTGGACATCAAGAGTTGCATCAGTTATTATTGACCTAACTTCATTGTCGTTGTTTAATAAAATCCTTTTTCTTATAAATATTTTTTTTTTATATTGATATTTAAAGAAATTAAGGCGTTTACCGAACGTATATTTTTGTCTATTACCTCGTTTATAGCAATATTATCTAATTATGATTATACAGTATATTCGAATAATTAATATGTTGATTTATACAGTGCCAATTATTATTACTATTAATAATTCACACTGTGTAAATCAACATATTAATGCTTGAATATATAATTATAATATATTGAACAAATAATATCTTCAAACAAAATTTTTTCAACTTGAAACAATCCACAGAAAATTTTGGTTTCTCCACTTTTAATCTAAAATTTCTTTAAAAAATTTTTGATCAGTTTTAGCAATTAACTTCATTTTCATATTGATTAAAATTTTTCTCTTTTAGCATCTGAAATCATTTAATATAGCCTTATAGAATAGTTTTGATACGTATTATTTATAAGGATTTGTTACTTTCTCTTACCTCTATATATATGTTAATATATAGAGAAAGAATTGGTTCCATGTCGAAAATTCGATGTCGATATTTTGATGGATATACACGTTTTGAGACTCCCTGAATCCAAAAAAGTGGTTTTCGCAACACGGTCTATCGTGTGAACAAAATATATCAAGAACGAAAAGAGCTAGGAGGTTGAAATTTTATATTTAAGTTAGGTACCCCTTCTGGCCAAATGGAGATTTTGCCATTGTCGGGCATCCGGGGCCAATATAATTAAAAAAAAAAAAAAAAAACGTTAGGTACCCCACTGGAACGAAACACGAAGCTTTTGATGAGTAGCCTACTAGTACTTTACTGATATACTTTTTCAGTTTTTTTTTCCTTTTTCTCATTATTCACTGTAACAATTTTGATTAAAATTCATAAATCAATTATTTTTTAGATGCTTTTTAAAATGTATATTTCATTTTGACATTGAAATCTTTTACAGACTTGTACTTCATAGGAAAGTTGGGAAAATTGGTTGCCATGGTAACAAAATATAAATATTTTCCCATGTTTTTGGTGGAAACTAAATATATGTCGACACAAAAAAATCTGGTGTGACAAGCACAGTACACAACTTTCTTTTGCCGTAGGTTTAAGAGAAAGTTGTGTGCTGTGCGACCAGTCACACCAGATTTTTTATAAATATTAGTTGATTTCGAGTGTTTTTAGTACATGTACTTTTTGCCAATAGTATTAATTACTCTTGTCTTTTTTCTCTGATTATACATAAGCATATATAAATTTACAAATTTTCAATTGCGCAAAAACCAGTCAGGTTTATTGGTAATGAACACCTCGTAGCAAAAATTTGATTAAAGCCAATTGGAATTACACGCTGGCCCACGTCATTCTCCTGATATCTCTATTATAAAATAATTATATTGACATTTTATTTAAAAAAAAAAAAAAAATCTCTGAATTTTTGATTGTTCTTCTGACATAGGTATTGAAGTTTTAAGAGAATAGAAAGAAGGAAAGACTTGGGGGGGGGGGGGTCCTTTTGCGATCGTGTAATCGTCACAAAAAGTCCCCACACACAGAAATAGCCTCGCTCTCTCTCCCGTTGGCTGGCAATTTAATTAAATTTTCGTTGAAGCTTGATCGAGGTGCTTTTATTTCGTTTCGTTTCATCTGTCCATCAGCCCTCAAACAACCAACAAACCATAATGCATCAATAGATTGACTTGGGGAATAAAAGGGTTTTCATATTAAACTGATAGATATTGAATACTTTCAAATTCAAATTAGTTTAGCTATTCAATATTTGATTCATTCTTATGAATAACAGCTTTTTTTACTTTTTTTTTAAATTAATATTGTAAACCATTTCATATATTTGAATCTATTTTATATTTAATATCTAATCATTAAATTAACAATTTGAAATAAAGGACTTTTGAAATAAAATTGTCCTTTTTTAAAGGTTACATTAGAATTTAATTAAATTCTATGGTAAATAAATATTTAATATTGCCGAATAAATAATACTAATATATTAAATAAATATAATTATAATACACAAATATAATGGATAAATTTAAATCTTATTATTTCATTTAATACCGGCTATGAATTATTAACTTTGCCCATCAACCGTAGGTTGGGCAGGTAAAGTTAATATAAAAAAAAATCGAAATTTTTCTGAAGCTGCCAAAATGCGTTTTGAGGTCCCCTGAATCCATTTAAGTAGTTTTTGGAATGATGTCTGTATGTGTCTATGGTAATTTTTTTTGTCAACGAAAACTCAAAAACTATTTATTCAATTCTTTTGATATTTTGCACACATAAACTAGAGGTAGAGGCCAAGAACTGAAAAGCTTTTGGTAAACATCGGACCATTAGGGGGGCAATCCTTTTTTCTTACATAACCTATAATTTTTTCATATATTCAGAAACTGGACTTTCTCCGAGTAAAATGATATAAAATATGTAAAAGAGCATCGGGCCATTAGGGGGGGTAGCAATATTTTTTTCTTGAATAGTGGGTGGGCAAAGTTGTGCGCTCGGCTTAGTCCGACCCTTTATTTTTAAATTGCGATTGTACTCTCCCACTATAGGTAATATAGTTCAACTAAAGAATCATATTATTTTGATATAAGTTGGCAAAATACACAATCATTTAGTTTCCAATGGAGATAGAGCCCCCCCCCCCCCCCCACCTCCCCTAATGGTTCAATGTTTACCAAAAACTTTTCAGTTCTTGGCCTCTACCCCTAGTTTTTGTGTTCAAAATTTCAAAACAATTGAACAAATAGTTTTTGAGTTTTCATTGATTAATTTGTGCCATTTCATATATCAAATAATAAATATTCTTTGAAAAAAAAAAAAAAAAAAAAAATTGGCGTATTAAAACATTTTATACCCAGCTTTTAGAAAAAATTATATTAGCTCTCAGTTACAACTTTAATTAAAATTAAAAATAAATAACCAAACTCTGATTATTTTTGCTTTTTAATTAAAATCTTTTCCCATAATTTTGCCTCTTTTATTAATATTTTTTAACATCATCTGTTCAATAAAATTTCTTAGAATCACCTTTTTAAATTCTCAAGACCACCTTTCAACCAGAGTACAAATTAAATACATTATTAAAACCCCTTTCTTTATTCATAACCCTTTATTTTTCTTAAAGAAAAAAAAAATTGAAATGATGACACACCCCAATGAATCTTCTCTCACTCTAAGAATCAATATTAACACAAGCTTTTTTTTTAAACTCACCTTTGCTAATATTAATTAAATTAATTCACTTGAAAAAATTTCTTTATTTTTTAACTTGATTATTTTGAGTGAAATGTAATAAAAAATCACTCAAATGGATTTTAGATAAAATCTTGATACAAAGAATTAAAACGCTATTAATCTAATAATATACTTATATAATGAAAAAAAATCCAAGGGATGATTTCGAGATATAGTGGGCTGGTATCAGTTTCTTTTTGATACCTGCCTTGTTCGGTCTTCTTGTAATATACCCTTTATGTTAAATTTAATGACTCAATTTCATTTCCATTTTCTATAATTTTTCTTCTCCTTCACTTAAATTATTTAAAACAAATTTTAGAGCAGAATTTGTTACCGTTAAATCATTAAACAATAGTACAAATTTACATTAACAATGGCGAATGTCGAATTTCTTAATTTTTAAAAAAATACTTTATTGGTTTAATTTTGGTTATATTTTACAATCATAATTTGCAGCCTTCATATAATTTCTGTATGTAATCTATTTTTAGATTAAAATGATTAAAAATTCTATAATATAAAGATAAGATTTAAAAGCACATGTTCAAATATAAATAAACTATTTTGAACATCCTTCCAAAAGTTTAATGAGATTTCAACTATTTTTCATACTTTTTCATCACTGTATTCTTTTGTACACTGTAAAAAAAAATATATATGATATTTTCAATCGTTTTTCATATAGGTACTTTCGTGATTGAATTTTAAAATACCCAGTTTGTTAAATTCATAAACTGGTTTATTAAGTAAAAAAATATGAACATTTAAGTAGCTTAAAAAGTATGATATTCTTAACAAACTAAATAGTCGAGTTGGTAGAGGCGTCATACATATGAAGGGCGGGGGGATGAAACCATCGGGGGCAGTTTTTTTAAATAGTGTCTGAAATTTTTCATAAACCCGTTTATGAAACTTAATAAATTTGTTTTTGAAAGTTCATTTTTTAGTATGTAAACTTTTTCATATATACAAGTTTATGAATATTTCTTAAAAATTTTTAATAGTATAGAAAAAAAAAAATTGAAATACTTTTTCAGATAGAGACCTTTCACTTTCATATGTTGCATTGAAAAAAAAAAAAAAATTTAGGAAGCAAGCCAAAAAACACAAATTAAAAAAAAAAATCAAATGAAAAATAGATGATTAATGGCATGCTAGGTTCAAGCAACTATTATATAATTCTAAAACATTATGGAAAATAGAAAAAACAGTGAATATTTTCACTTTAATTTTTTTATTATATCTTTCTTTTATTCATAAAACTCATCAATGAACTAAAATTTAATGAAGGAAACAAAGCATAAAAAATTGTCTATTATTATATTTAGTCTCCCTTAATTTTTTTCATTAAATTTGTATAAATAATTATTGCACAAATCTAGCACATCATTAATCATACAATTTTTTTTTAATAAATAAGAAATTATATCTAATATTTAAGATATTATTATTACGTACGTGAGCCGCGAAATTTATACAATTAAATATTTACTAAATTCATATATCCGAAAAAATAAGGGTTAAGCACGGAATATTGTTTCAAATGCTTTAATTAATAGTATTTTTTATGAAATATGTCCTAAAAAATTTATATTTAATGTTACTTGCATAATTGTCAAAAAAATTATATATAGCCTAATCCATTGAAAACAAAAATCTTTAATGTTAATTTTCTCAAAACTCGGTAGCTGGCGCTTGACACACTAATGCGTAACAGGGTCCATTACATACACGCGGAAAAATACCATCTCACTATTCTTGGGACTACATAATGAATTTTCAAAATAAATAAATATCCTGATCTTTTAATCTAATTGTCTTAAATATTCATATTATATTTTCTTAATCTATTTGAACAATGGCTATTACTTGACAACCTATCCAGCACTTGCTTGAACTTGGACTAGGTGCGTCGTCGTCTTGGTCGTCGTTGTCGTCTTGGCCACGTGATCAATACGAGGCGAGGCGGCCGCCTGTCAAGCCGTTCGCCGGCTCCGCCTCGCCGCTGGTCATTTTATTGCTAGGGCCAGCAGCAGAGAGGCTGCGTTTCCATGGCAACCGCGGCCGAGCGCATCTGTCACGATCCAAGACACCGCCTCCTCCTTGTGATGCTCGGCGCCGCCGCCGCCTTCCCCCTTCCTTTTCTCACTCCCTCATCCCTTGCTCTCTGTCACCACTGGACTCTTTCTCGTTCTCTCCCGTTCCATTCTTAGCTTTATCCCGCCGTTCTCTCCTTTTTATCTACATATAGAGTGAACAAAAAAAAAAAAAGCATTGATAAAAAGGATATAACTATCAGTTCAAAAGATTTTTATCTTTTGACAAAATTCATAAATAAATTGTTATTTCTATAATATTTATTAAAATACAATTTATATTAATAAATTACCTTAGAAAATTTTATTCAAATAATGAGCAAAGCAGCTAGTTTATATTTCAATTTATTGTCAAACCAGAGGCGATGTATCAGTCACATATGGGACCATCTTCAGGGCCAGGTTAATGTCTGAAAAATAAATTTATCCTCGCCAAGTTATATTGGGCATACACAATTGTAAGTAGCTCAATCATGATAATATCCAAAATTTATTATTATCATACCATGGACAGAGAGTGAATGTCAATTCAGTGAATTCATAACATTAACCTGGCCCAGAAGATGGTCCCATATGTGACCGAAACGTCGGCTCTGGTTTGACAATAAATTGAAATATAAATTAGCTGCTTTGCTCATTATTTCTACCTATTTGAATATCAATTTTTAGCTATATACCTCTTTCAAAGAAAATTTTATATAACGTTTTTACTCATGTGTAGGGTCCGACCGAAACAAGATTTTCAGCCGAAACCGAAACCGAATATTCGGCCTCAACCTTAGTTTCGGCCGAAACCGTAACCGAAACCGAAACTTGTATTTCCTATAAAAAAATTTATATATTTTTTTTTTTTTTTGAAATTTTTTCCCCTCCGTGAAAATCATTTTACCTTTTTTTTTAGGGAGGCAAAAAATTTTTTCTCCTTTAAGTGCAAATCATTTGATCTTTTTTTTATAAGACTCAAGTTTCGGCCGCCAAGTTTCGGCTACTTTTTGGCCGAAACCGAAACTACGGCCGAAACCATGATTTTTGGCCGAAACTGGCCGAAACCGTAACCGAAACCGAATATTCGGTCGGTTCCTACTCATGTGGCTCAAATTTTCATTAGAGATTAGAGTTTTTCTATATTTTTTATTTTTTATTTATTTAAACTTTTTTCGACATCTATCCTCATTTATATCTCGTCCCTATTTATTTCAATTGATGGTAGCCAATTCAATTCAAATAAATTTTTGTCGCATGGAAGGGGATGCGAACTTGCGACCCTTGGTACAAAGGGCCAGCATGTTATATCCACTACACCAAATGATTTTTCGATCTTTGATTCGATAATTCAAGTAATTTATAATATTTTCAACGATATTTCAAAAAATTCAAACTTCAATCAAAACTTTTTACCAATGAGAATTATGAATTTTTTTTTTGGAATGGATGCATAAGGTCCGGAGACCTATAATGACCAGTTGTCCCATGCAGCCAGGAAGAAAATAAAAACAAAAGGAGAAGCATAAAAGGGGAACTCAACTGTGGGAACTGAGAAGATGCCTGTTGAGGTTAGACTTGAAAGTCTGAAGATTTAGGTTTTGGGGAAGATAGACGCAAGGAGCTTGTTCCAATCACGGGAGGTCATGGGGACAAAGGAAGACAGTATTACAGTATAAGAATTTAAATTTTCTAATTATTTTTTAATTTCAACTTATTTATTGGTTCTAATTGGTAATTTGAATGTCGTAGTACCACTCGGTTTACAAATATTCATATATCTCCTCCTTATGAGGGCTCGCTGGTGTAGTGAGCTAGGGTGTCAGCTTTGCAAAGAAGATCCCTGTTCAAATCCTTGGCATGCGGGATTTTTCATTAAATAAAAATATTTATTTAATGTAAACAAATCCTCAAGCAAGCCCTGGATTGGAATATAGGATCTTTCCACAATAGCCCTCAGGCAACTCTACGAGGAGAGGGAGTTGCTGTGACATCCCGTCCTGTGGAAGGGACGTAAAGAAGGTTCCCTCTCAGTGATGCATTTTTCGAAAGGAGTAGGCTACACGCCGGTGCTGAGGGAGTCCCTCCTCAAACCAGGACATCCTCCCTAGCATAGAAGAGGTTGGATATAAGGAGCCGGTTGGAACCAGAAATAAGGATTAGTTCACTAGCTAGAGACGAAAGCAGGAGGAGGAGTTAGAGATAGGAAATGATGTAACTTCACGGGGTGCCGGTAGATGGCTACGGCCAGAGGCCGGTTGGGTTTGAGGTGTGTGTCTTAGTACACGTAAGCACCTCGGGCAAATAAACGGGGATCCCGATAGGAATTTCAAATAATAATAATAATAATAATCTCCTCAATATAGAATGAACTTAATTCAATTCATTGTTATCACACAATCCTACTTTTAATAAAAGTTGATTATTTCCCGAACAGAGATAATAATTATCTTCGATTTGAAGGTGATCTTCCTCCCCCATCGCATCATCTGCTCCCCATTGCTCTTTTCCTGATATGGCAGCCTTTTCTCTATTTGCTCATCCTCTGTCCCTTAGATCCCTCCTTTGTATTCCATCGCCATGTCTCTCTTTTCTCTCTCTCTCTCTCTGGACCCTTCCTTTGGCCTTTTCCCTTCATATCCCTTCTCTTTATCGGACATTGAATTCATAACACAAGTCCCACTGAATAATATTATAGAGACAATTTCAGAGGGAGAAAAACTTAAGGGCCTGCTGTTTGCTTTTATCAAATCATTAGACGCCCTTTTAAAGGGCAATCACATTTATCTTGGTCGATTTATTAGGTAATCAACTATTTCCTAATTCATTAATCTTTTCACTATACTGACAAATTTGTATTTTATAAAATTAATTATTTTTTATTAAGATAAACTATACTACAATTTTTTTTTGTCTTTTGACATCTAAGTCCAATTAACTGATAAAAAAAATAGTAATTCTATGAGGTTAAAATTTAAATTTAGTAGTCACTGTTTTAAATAAATTTTATCGCTGAATTACTATCCTCTATGCAGCCAATTTAAAACAATTGATTAAATTTTGAATAAATATTTTTATATGTAAATTCAATTTAATAATAAAATTGACTTCAAAAGTTTACTGTTAAAAATCTCATACATTTCTATTCATCTCAATGGAGACGTTTCTGCCTGAGGGCTGCCCGAACGGAGTCTTCAGCATCCTTTTCCTCTTCTTCTTCCCCCATTCAAAATCGGCATCTAAATGTTGAATGTATATTTATGTGTATGGATTTCTCTCATGCAGATAACATCCCCATGCCTTAGCTGAATCGAAAACGAATTATATTTTGTCAGGAGATAGAGAGAGAGGGTTGCAAGAATTGAGGTTTTCCAATTGAAGGACTTTTAAAAAGTCCCCATTTTTTACATCGATGCTTACAAGTTCTAGCGAACTAGAAATAATATATATTTATATTATTCTTAAAACACTTAGCTAATACATTTAAAATTTTCAATAAAATTCTTTTGAATAATTTATAAAATTTAAAAAATTAATTCATTCTTCTAATATTTCATTTATAATTAGAGACTATTGATTTATTTGACCTTAAATGAATCTCGTTAAATCAATATATAGAACAAAGAAAATATAATTTCCTCAATTTATGAAATGCTAAAATAATAGCATGTTAATAATTAACTCTTTTACTGTAAAAGTTGATAAATTTAGATAATAACACTTGACAAATGGTTTATATTTCTGACCATTGTCAAAATAATAAAAGAAGAATAAATGGACGATGTTATGCATGAAGGAACTAAGCGCCATTATGCTCGAAATTGAGATAAGACCGCCATTTTGTAGGGAAAAAAAGATCTACCTCTTTATTTAAATCACAACATTATTACTATGTGCACTTTTTTTTGTATAAAACAGTCATTGCCACTGGTTGTTTACACTTATGCAAATGCCCCTTATCTCAGATTTAGGTTAATGACGCTTGGTTCCTTCGTGCATAACATCATCCAAATAAGAAATTATATATTTAATAAAACCTAAATCTGACTTTTCTTCTCCCTTAAAAAGGAACATCGTAAAATTTCATTTTAATATACGAAATTCAAAAATAAATTTTCATTTTTTTTATTAATTAGAAAATTAATATTCTAATAACTTTTTTCTTATTTCAGTCGTTTTATTTCCTCGTTTTAATTTGCAATCCATTTAAAGATTACGAGTAATTTTTATTCTGAATTCGTCATTATCGTAATATGCTGTGTCGGCCGAACGCATTAGTCGTGCTTGAGCACCCAAACCGAACACTTGAGACTTGTCTTTCTGCACGATTTCTTTTTCCCCCATGTTTAGCCCCCCCCTTCCCTTAAAGGCTTAAAGGGGCACCAAACACATCTCTCACCATCTAACATTTGCACATAATAACATAAACTTCGAACAAATTACATCATTATGTAATTCATTTGGGGGAAACAATCCTAGTTTTATATTACTTTATTATTAATAAATTAAAACATTTCATTAATAAATATTGCGATATCATTATTATATGAAAGTTAATTCCGGAATCAAATTGATTCCTGAAGGGAAAATAGTGATTTTTTAAGAATATAAAGAAATGACACTATTAATTACTCTTTTATTTACTGGCAGATCCTAAAGCTATTTGTTTTATTACAAAATTTTAAAAAAATTTTGGTTGCAAATTTTCTGAAATTTTAATTTAAAAATTTATTCTTCCCAATTAATCTATTTCAATTAAATATAGTTGAACCGCACTTATCGAGCATAATTCGTTCCAATATCATACTCGTAAAGCGAAACACTCGTTATGCGAAACAGTAACATTATCCCCATAGAGCTGCCCTCCCTATGACACAGATTGATGTAACATTCGCACAATCCGGGACTTTCCCTTTCCTCGACACTCGTTATGCGAAACGTCACTCGTTAAGCAAGTCATTCTTTGATAATGCACTGCATTCATCGATTAATATAATATAGATCAAAGCAACAAGTATAAGTGATTTAATATTGAATAATACATTTTTTTTTTTTTTTAATAATACTTCGATAAGACTTCTTTGAATTACTATATATTATTATTTAGGAAACCTATATTTTTACATCTGTCTGTGGATTTATTAACGTGTAATAAATTTGCAATATAATATTTTAAAACAATTTATAATAAATTCGAAAAAAGATTGTGTATTTTTAATTGTAAAGATCATATATATCTGCCTCTTTTTACAGAATTTAAATAGTAAAAGATAATCAACTTACCAAAACATTAAATTTTTCCTAAAAATTTTTTATTTATATTATTTTTACTTTCTCTTATTTTAAACTTCCTGTTGTCTAAAAAAAAAAAAACCAGTCAAAATTGTACTTCATTTGGGGATGCTATATACTTTGTATTTTGCCATTCTTCGGTTTGTATTTTTGTAAAAATTTAAATAACTTAATATTTTCCTTTTATTAGGCCTATAAAAAAAGTCTTGCATATTTTTCAATTTAATATTAATATAATAAATAAATCCAGCCTTGTTATTATGTAGTAGGCCTACGTTTTAATTAAATATAAAATCCATTGAAATTTTATATTTTTTAAAAATTCATGCTTTAAAAAAAAATGATTTATTGTTATTTTGGATTTCTCTCTGATCCTGATTTTAATTTAAATTAAATATATAAATAACCCGTATTTTATTTTATTTTTTTTATTAATAATTATCTCGCTGTATATGATAGTATTTTAGAAATTCGTTTTTTTTCCACCAGCAAACGCCATTGATATATACGAGCCAAATGCCTTTTAAAAGAGTTCGTTTGAAGCGGTCTGCATTGGTTGCCCTCTATATGTTATGTACTCCATAAAGCATTCGCTGTGCATTCTACACCCAAAACCTTTTGTATTATCCGAGGCTATCTTTTACCGCAAAGCACAAATATCCGTTCGATTGTTCGTTTGCCACCAACAATGCGGCCTTTGATTGCCCTCTAGTGGACAATACACTTGTCAAGGGGTAATTTTTGCCAACTTTTTTTTTTCTATGAGCTCCTCTCTCTCTCACTTCAATAACCTATCGCAGTACGCTAATTAGCAGTTTCGGGTTCAATAGGCTATTGCTGTAACAGACGGATGGATGCCAGAGTATGAGTACCATCGGCACCAATACGAAATTAAAGCCAATCTGCTTTAGAGAATAGTTAGGATGATATGCTGCCAGGGGTGACAGCTTTGGCTGCCTGAAAAGCGGGGTGGGGGTGGGGCCCCGAATCAGATCCATCCATCATCGCTGTTTATTTAATTAGAGACCCGTGTGCAAACTAATATACCATTTGTTAAAATTTGGGGGTCCATAGAGAGATGGATTTCATCATAAATTGAAGAGCAAAATGATTGACATATTGAATCCTTGTATTCATATTTTATCTAATAACCTGAATCGTATTTCATTTTTTCACATTTATTTATATATAACTTGATAAAATAGAGGTATTACCTGTACTGTATTTTAGGAAAATTAAATAAAATTTATTTTTCGAGAGGAAAAAAGTTTTATAATATTAAAATCTATATTGTTAAGTTTATTAATATGAACTAATGACTAAACTCCTAAATGGAACATTGAGGAGCCTTTGTAAACTTTTAAAGGCGTCGTGAATTATTATTATTATTTTGAATCTTTTATATTTATTGCTTTTTACATAAATCTTAAATTTGTAGGCAAGAATATAATTTTTTTTTTTTTTTTATGATAGTGCAATTTTCTCTTACCCTATATATGAAATATGTAGAGAAAAAGTATAGTGATCATGACAAAAATTCGATGTCGAGATTTTGATGGATATACATGTTTTGAGGTCCCCTGATTCCAAAAAAAGTGGGTCCCGCAAATTGGTCTGTCTGTTTTTGTGTGTAATGATTTTAAGCATGAAGGATTTGAGCTACCTGATTGAAATTTTATATTTAAGTTAGGTACCCTCCCAGACACTCAAAATAAGCAAAATCGGCCAAAAAGTACCAGTACTTTACTGATATACTTTTTCAGTTCTTTTTCGATTTTCTCAAAATTCGCTCCAACGATATTGTTCAAAATTCATAAATCAACTATTTTTTACATGCTCTTTAAAAAGTGTATCAATAAAATTTTGTGTGAAAATTGTTTGAAGTAACTGTTATACTTTACTGATGTATTTCAGATTTTTACTTATGAAATGCAAGTGGTCAAATTTGAAACTAAGGTGCTATGGGAAACTAAATATATCTCTACATAAAAAATCTGGTGTGACAAGCACACAACTTTCTCTTACCAAAGGTGTGCTGTGCGACCAGATTTTTGTAATTTTTCCGAAGAGTCCATTTAAAGGCCCATTTGGCTATGTTTATTTCATTTGGTATCCAAATGGCTTAAATAAAATCATCGGACTGCCTGGGGTCCGAACCCGCGACTTTTGGTATACGAGGTTAACACGCTAACCCCTACACCAAGCCCCGAGGGCTTACTCCTTATTTGAATAATTAAGATAAAATTTTTGTAATTTTTTTTATATTGTACTTATATATTTTTTATTTCTTTGTTACAGGTGAGTAATCATTTTTCATCGAAATGATCTCTGTACTTTGGAAACTAGATCTCTCATTCAATTGGTGAGTGAATAAAAAATAAAAATAAAATTAACAAAATATTTATTTTGGACTCTACTTTGTTTGGGTTTGATGGATATTTTAAACCAACTCCGCAAATCCCACTCTTTGACTCTGACCATGCGAAAATGCCTCACATCTTATTATTACTATCGATTATATTTACAATTTTGATTGTTTTTTTAAATTTTGTTATTTTTTTATAATTAAAATAAAATTCATTGACTTAAACAAAGACAGACCGATAGATACCTATTCCCTTTCACGCCCTTTTTTATTTTTGGTATTTACCCATTTCAATCCTATATCATTTTTTTCAATAGACTAAAGATTATTAAAAATTCGTGCTAGCTACTTAAATTTTGAATTTTGTTTATTTTTGACCACCTTGAACTCTTAATTTGGTTTTCATCTTTTTTTTTAGTCCTGTTTAAATGATCAATATTGATTTTTTTTAAATCAATATTTTTTCTTATCTCAAATGCTTTTTAAATTAATTTACATCTACCCTTTGAATGAACCTCTAATAGAAATTTCATTATTGGTTTTCGATTTTTGAGTTCTTATCTTGTAGGAATTAACCGATAGGCGAATGATTTTTTTTTTCTTTGTTTTCTTAAATGAGTCAATAGAAATAAAAACACCGAATGAAACATATCGAAAAGAAATATTTATTTATTTGTGAGTTTAAGAAGTGTGTTTATTTACATTAAGCAGTCAACATCCGTTCAACTTCCTTAGCTGAAAAGTTTATTTGATTTTTAACATGTTAAAATATTTATCAACTATTTTAGTTGAAAATAAAATATTCACTTGATTTTTTTTTATTCGTTTGGCAATTCTCTATTCCATGAGAATTCTTTTTTTTTTGCCGTTTTTACGATCCATTTTCACAGCTGAGGTTATTTAGTGTCGATGAGATGAGAGGTGAAATGAGACGAGAAGATGAGACCTGTGTTTAAGAGGGAGTTTTGAACCTTCGTATTAGAAGTCAATTACTTTGCTGACTCTTGTGAACTTTTATATGCCATAAACTTGCGAATATAGAGAATTTAATTCCCATTGCCGTCTTTTGTTAGTTGAGTAAGCGAGTTGAGTTGCTACGGTACTGACTGAACTCTAAATAATTCGGAAAGCTTTGGCCCATACTTTCTACAGGGAGAGGGACTGCCCTAGTTGTTCTTCTCCTTATATCATATTAATATTCATTTTCATTTATAATTCTTACTTCCTCTTACATATATAGGCCTGTGAGAAAGTATTGCGAAAATTCTCTATTGAGATTTGGATGGAAATACTCGTTTTGAGATCTCCTGGATCCAAATAATCATCCCGCAAATTGATCTGTGTGTCTGTATGTGACGAAAGCATAAGTTAGGGAGCGTACAAGTATTACGTAATGCAATTTGGGGGAGAGGGGGGTCTCGTAAAACGTTACCATGCGTTACAAGGGTGGAGGGAGGGTTGAACAACACGTTACGTAACTGGTATTTTAGCGACTTTCCGGTACTTTGGGCAACATAATTGTGACTTTTAGATAAAAATGGCCACTTGCGGGTTACGTAACGTCTAGGGGGGGGGGTCCAGAAAAATGTTACGGCGCTTTACATGGGAGGAGGGGGGGGGGAGTCAAAAATCTTCAAAACACACCAGATTTTTTATATTATAATAATTTCATAAGTTTTAAAAATGTGGATCTTTAAGGACTGTCTTCTTATTTTTTGTAACGTATAGTATAATTACTTCTTTGATTTAAAAAAGGTTCGTCAATTGGATAATACTTTATAAACTCCCTGGGGTTAATTACATTTTTCAACAAGGGCAATTTTATTGAAAAAAGACGTTTAGGTATATTTGGCGAAAAATTATTAATATATTCAAGGCTGGTGATGGTGATAATGCACCTGACGATCGCTGTAATCTCTCTGGACTCATTATCTGGGTAATTGCGGCCCTTTTGTCCTCTTCTAGAGACGGCCCCAGGCGCCCTCCACTCAACATTCACAGGAAATAAGCCAATAATTACATATACGGTCTTGATTTTCTTTAACCCATACGCAGGTAGAATCGGGTACTCGTTTTCCCTATCTATTCTCGATGTTTAAAATAACTTGGTCTTCCCATACAATATTTCAGAAAGTAAATTAATTCATTAAGCTATTTATAGGAGCAGTTTTCACTGTGGTTTTTACCCTTTTAGTCACAGTAAATAAAACTTTGATTCTATATTAAATATTTGTTCAATATTAAAACAAACTTTCTAACAATAATTTATTAAGTTAAAAAATATATTTAATTATAATTAATAATTATAATACCATTTTATAGAATTAACTTATTTAATTTTTATGTAATCTATTTTTACATTCTCTTACCTATATATA
Organism: Euborellia annulipes; assembly: GCA_023213315.1. Classification (NCBI taxonomy): domain Eukaryota; kingdom Metazoa; phylum Arthropoda; class Insecta; order Dermaptera; family Anisolabididae; genus Euborellia; species Euborellia annulipes. The sequence continues at coordinate 76,728 of JAKCPI010031845.1, read as the reverse complement.
TGTTAATACAGTATATATAGTATTGAATTTATGTCAAAAATTCGATGTCGAGATTTTGATGGATATACACGTTTTGGTGTCAACTAAATCCAAAAAAGAGGTTTTCGCAACATGGTCTGTCAGTGTGTCAGTGAATAAAATATCTCAACAACGATAAGAGCTACGAGGTTGAAATTTTATATTTATCTCAGGCCTCTCTGAGAGGTGAAAGTAAGCTTTTAAACAAAATCGCCCAAAATTTTAAAAATTTGAGAATTTTTAAAAAGAGACAAGTATTTTTTTTTATTATTTTTGAGAAATGGAAAAAATTTTAAAAAGAGCCAATACTCTTTGAATATTATTCCAATTTCTCAAAATTTGGTCTAACGATTTTGATAAAAATTCAAAAATCAATTATTTTTTAGATTTTTTTTAACAAAACTGTGAGTGTTTTTTATTGACGAGGCCAAACATCCCATGGCCCCAGGGAATCGAACCCAGGATCTCCGCCTTTCCGGGGCATAGGCGTGCTATTTAGCTATTTTTTAGATGCTCTTTAAAATGTATATTCTCATTTTGCTCTCAAAATTGTTTAAAGTACACTTTACTCATGTACTTCAAAGGAAAGATAGGAGAAATGGTTGCCATATAAAATTAAAGGCCTCTCAAAATGTGTTAAACTAGAGCGCATATTCTTAAATAAGAGAATGAGAAAAAAGGATTAATTCAACTTTTTTTTAATTTTTTGGAATTTTATTACCATGTAAAATAAATAAATAGGAATATATCATAAAGTACAGTAGAAGACAAACTTGAATTTAAAAATCTGGTGTGACTGGCGCACAGCACACAACTTTCTCTTACCCTTCGGTAAGAGAAAGTTGTGCACTGTGCTGGTCACACCAGATTTTTTGTGTCGAGATATATTTAGTTTCCCATAGCACCTTAGTTTCAAACTTGCATTTTAAATGTTGATTGCTTGAAATAAACTATGGTTATTTTTCAAAATTTTAATCTCATATTTGGACATTTTATACACAATATAGATTCGTAAATAAATACAAAATTTCATAAGAATTGGAAAAAAAATTTTAAATGCGTAAAAAGTTCCAAAGGGGACCCCCTTTTGAATCGAAATTAACATACAAATCCCTATAGGAAATTAACATTGGCCAAATGCGAAGATAAGGTAGAAAAATTTAAAACGCGTAGAAAGAGAGAAGATAGTTTTGTGAGAGAGAGAGATATGTTTTCTCCGAAAAAAAAATGGGCGTTTAAATAATAATTGATTTTTAATCTAATAAAAAGAAAAAGATTTAAATTCGGTTACCATGGCAACCATTTATTTCTCCTATCTTTCCTATGAAGCACAAGAGTAAAGTGTGCTTCAAACAATTTTGAGGGCAAAACGAGAATATACATTTGAAAGAGCATCTAAAAAATAATTGATTTTTGAATTTTAATCAAAATCGTTAGAGCGAATTTTGAGAAAATCGAAAAAAACTGAAAAAGTACATCAGTAAAGTACTAGTACTTTTTGGCCGATTTTGATTAAAAGCTTATTTTGTCGGTCCCGGGGGGTGTTTAACTTAAATATAAAATTTCAGCCTCATAGCTCAATTCCTTCATGCTTAAAATTGAACACACACACACACACACACACACACACACACACACACACACACACACACACACACACACACACAGAGGAGAGAGAGAGAGAGAGAGAGAGAGAGAGAGAGAGAGACAGACAGACAGACAGACAGACAGACAGACCATGTCGCGAAAACCACTTTTTTGGATTCAGGGGACCTCAAAACGTGAAGATCCATCAAAATCTCGACATCGAATTTTTGACATGAAACCAATACTTTCTCTCTATATATATATTACATATATACATAGGTAAGAGAAAGTAAAAATCCTTTTGCGTCTTGGATAATACGTATTTCAAATAAGAGAAAAGCGAGCAGCACCTTTTCGAATTATTAAATAATTCTAAGCTTTTTACAATAACTTTAAAAAAAGTCTGCCTAATTTTCTTAAACTATGTCAAATCAAAAATATTCTGTTTTTTTTTTTTTTTTTTTTTTGCTTTTTTGAGCTTCATGTTTGATTTAGAAATACTACTGGCCCTCGGGGCATGGCGTAGAGGTTAGCGTGCTAACCTCGTATACCAAACGTCGCGGGTTCGGACCCCAGGCAGTCCGATGATTTTATTTAAGCCAATTGGATACCAAATGGCTTAAATAAGAATGCCTGGACCCCTATATGTATATTTATCAATAACGGTTATCGTCTAAAGTCTTAAATGGCCTGAGTTGCCGAAAAGACTGTGTGAATGTGTGTGTGAGTGTGAGTGTGAATGAGAAAAAAGTGTGAATGTTTAAAAAAAAAAAAAAAAAAAAATACTACTGTATTTATAGATTTATATTATTTCAACATAAATTTCCTGTTCAAAAATAATTCACTTTTTGAATTTTTATATCAAAAATAGTTTCGATATAAATATTTATGTTCCAAAGGAGAACTTTCCTTGACCCACTATATTTAATAACTGCCCTAAATTTCAAAGAAGTGCTCTTTCAATTCGAAAATAATTTTTTTTTAACTTATATATGCATAAATAATTCAGTACAACAGTTTTTTTTCTAACTAGGTAAAGCATTGTTTCAACAAAAAAGTAAATTTCTTTCAATCAACGCTTTTTAATCTTTTCGGCATCTTAGGCCATATAGACTTTAGACTCATTCCAATAATACGATTGATTAAGTTTAGACTGGTAACGGTAGGCACTAGTTGAAACATGGTAATAGGTAAATTAATTAACGAAATGTTAAATATAAATACTAGATACGTATTTATATTAGTATAAGAAATTGAAATAATTACCAATAATAATTAAAATTAACATTACATTATTTATTTTACCGATTAATATTGAATTGAGATGAGGTCCAGGCACGTTTATTTATATTATTTGGTATCCACATGATTTAAATAAATTCATCGGACTGTCTGGGCTCCGAACCCACTCCCCCTATCTCGGCCAGGGTGGGGGGGGGGCAAGAAAAGAGGAAAAATAGATATTTTTATATATCTACACAAAAGAATAAAAACGAATACGTGAATGAAGGAGGAATAACAAAAAAAGTAATCCAATAATAACTCCTTTCTAATGTCAAATTTACTCCCCTTATTCGTAAGCCACTGATCCAAAGCTTCCATATAATTAAATATCAAACAATTTTTTTTCCTTTTTATTTTAATTGAACGCAATTTCTAGTCGATACGCGAATGCAAGAAATTCTTGCTTTGCTCCTTTTTGGTTGGCGAGTTGAGATTGATTTGTTCGTTGATGCGATTCAATGATTTCCATGAAAACTTCATGTCATTGGCATTAATTATTTCACTCAGGTAAGGGTGGTATTGTTTGCTTTAGATCCGTACCCAACGATGGATAAAGGTTTCACCCGTAAATTTTTACGACTTTCGTCGGAATAACTAGCGGTTGAAGACATTAGTTATGCTCGTTGGGCAACGGACTTCTGGTTTTAGCATTATTTTTTGAAAGTAAAGCAATGAGTAATTAACATTACAAGCATGTTTGCACATCCTGTATATACGTATATCTTGGAAAGGAAGATAAATGCGAATGAAAGATGATAAACATGCAAAACAAAAAAAATATTTTGTAAATAGAATGAGATTTTGTTTTCTCGCTCTTTGTTTTAAAAATTTATTAATTAAAAAATCTGGTAGGCACACAACTTTCTCTTACCCTTTGGAAATCGAAAGATTTTCTTTGCTTGTCACACTAGATTTTTTTTGTGTCGAGATATATTTAGTTTCCACCGATTTATTACAATTCAAGATGTAATAAAATTTATAAAAATATTTATATTTTGGTACCAAGGCAATCATTTCTCCTATCTTCCCTATGAAGTACAAGAGAAAAGTGCGCTTCAAAAGATTTCAACGACAAAATGAGAATATACATTTTAAAGAATAATTGATTTATGAATTTTAATCAAAATGGTTGGAGCGAATTTTGAGAAAATCGAAAAAAACTGAAAAAGTACATCAGTAAAGTACTAGTTCTTTTTTGCCGATTTTGTTTAAAAGCTTCGTGTTACGTCACATGGGGTACCTAACTTAAATATAAAATGTCAACTTCCTAGTTCTTTTCGTTCTTGAGATATTTTGTTCACATACAGACCATGTTGTGAAAACCACTTTTTTTGATTCAGGGGACCTCAAAATGTGTATATCCATCAAAATTTCGATATCAAATTTTTGATATGAATCCAATACTTTCTATATTATATACATAGGTAAGAGAAAGTAAAAATTGAAGCTTTTTCTTTAAAATTTGTTTTGTCAAGGATATTTTGGGGTTGGATTATTCGAAGATAAAATCAAAAGAAATTTGTATTCTAACCATTTCCATTTGGGCTTGGCCTTAGGGATCGTATGTCTCATTGTAATTTCTCATTTTACTTTCTCTTAGCCTATATATGAAATATATAGGAGAGAAAGTATTGCGATCATGTCAAAAATTCGATGTCGAGATTTTGATGGATATACATGTTTTGAGGTCCCCTGAGTCCAAAAAAGTGGGTCCCGCAAATTGGTCTGTGTGTGTGTGTGTGTGTGTGTGTATGTATGTGTGTGTGTGTGTGCTGTATGTGTGGACAGATTTTTAGCATGAAGGAATTGAGCTACCGGATTGAAATTTTATATTTAACTTAGGTACCTTCCCACACGCTCAAAATAAGCTTTTGAACAAAATCGGCCAAAAAGTACTAGTACTTTACTGATGTACTTTTTCAGTTTTTTTCGATTTTCTCAAAATTCCCTCCAAGGATTTTTTTTTTAAAATTCAAAAATCAATTATTTTTTAGATGCTCTTTAAAATGTATATTCTCATTTTGCCGTTGAAATCTTCTGAAGACCACTTTACTCTTGTTCTTCATAGGAAAGATAGAAATGGTTGCCATGGTAACGGAATTTAAATCTTTTTCTTTTTATTAGATTAAAAATCAATTATTATTTAAATTCCCATTTTTTTTAAATTTATTTGTGTCTTTAATTGCTTAGGAGAAACATATATATATCTCTCTCTCTCACTTGCAAACATTATCGCCTGTCTCTCCGCCTTCTCTCATAGGCCAAATGTTAATTTCCTATAGGGATTTGTATGTTAATTTCTGATTCAAAAGGGGGGTCCCCTTTGGAACTTTTTAGGCACTTAAAATTTTTTTTTCCAATTCTTATGAAATTTTGTATTTATTTACGATTCTATATTGTGTATAAAATGTCCAAATATGAGATTAAAATTTTGAAAAATAACCATAGTTTATTTGAAGCAGTCAACATTTAAAATGCAAGTTTGAAACTAAGGTGCTATCGGAAACTAAATATATCTCGACACAAAAATCTGGTGTGACCAGCACAGTCGCAACTTTCTCTTACCGAAGGGTAAGAGAAAGTTGTGTGCTGTGCGCCAGTCACACCAGATTTTTGAATATTGGTTATATTCTGATCCTCACACACGGGCCGCTCCCATCCATTGAATAAGATTTAATAAAAATCTAACAACTTATAGGCTATATAAAATAGATTGCTATCACATTGGCACTCAGTGGGGCGATTTGTGATATTTCACCCTCACAGGAAGGGATATTAAGAATAAAGATTCCCCTTCTCTGAAGTTGCTGAGAACGTCTCTAAAAAAAGACAACCTCTTCCAGATTGATTAAGTTGAAAATTATTAGTTCTTAACTAAAGAAATATAATAATCAATAATCGAGTAAAGATCGACTGGTTTTGAGGCGTGTTTGTCTCTATGCACGAAAGCATCTCCCAAATTAATTGAAATAGATATTCTTCTTCTATAAAAATTTGAATCGAGATTATAATCTGAATATAGCTAAACATAGAATATGATTATTTTTTTGTGAAAAATAAAAGAGGCTAACTTTGTTTTAATGAACATTTTATGACTTTCAAACTAGGAAGCAACAAGCAGCTTTCCGAAAGATCTTTTTCAATCTTTTCCTTTAAGGGTTGCTTTTTTTTGGCAAGTTTTATTGCTGTGTGTGCACTCTCTCCCTTTCGGCCATTGACCCTTCATCCCTTAAGGTCAGGCACTACTTGGAAGAAGTGCTACGACTACCACCAATCCATTAGATAATCCATTGTTGTTGAATGGAATTTAAACTTTTCGTTCCTAAGCAAGAGACAAAAATAAATAATTTATCACTAGTGTGATAAAAGTTTTTTAAAACTTATTTTGACAGACGATTGTGAAAACTAGTAAAAGATCTCTTAAACAAAATAAATATTTATTTATTATTAACTGTTTTCATTGATGACTTGGGGAAATAAAACTTTGGAATAGATCATAGGCGTAGCCAGAAAATTTTGATGGGGGGGGGGGTTCAAGAAATATAATTTGTATTATAGAGTTTAAATATCTAGTCATGGCTTGTGCCCCATGGGGGGGGGGGGATTTGAACCCCAAACACCCTCTCCCACCCTACGACTATGGAATAGATAATTCTTATTTGTAGGGTAACTTTATTAATTTAATCTCATTGTTTGAAAAACAAATTTCTTTTATTAATTCTAAAAATGTGTTCCTAACCTCATTAATGTCCCTTACAAATTTTAAATCCAAATAGATCTTTAAAAAAATTAAATTTTTTTTTTCAATATGTCCTCGCCACTCATATGCCTATAAATAGGGCATGAAAAGGGAACTTGAATTCAAGGGCTACTCACAAATAATGTTAAAAACTAATGACATGAACAAAATTTCTCTTCACCTTATTATTATTAATCTAATAACTGAGTTAACAAAAATTAGTGATCAACCAATCACTAAATCCTTCGTTTTAGGGTGTAAAGTCGTGTCCACAAGTGCCTGATATGCTCGAGAGCCTTGAACTTAGGCAACCAAAATGCCTAGTCGTCGGAAGGGTTAAAGTAGATTTAGTTGTATTAAAAAAAAATGTAAAAATGATTTATTTACTTTAAAAATATTCGTTTGGTTTGACTAAGCTCAAAACTCCACGCTTGAGCATTGTGGCGTCGACTGTACCAAATATGTACTGGTATTAGAAAAATTTCGTCTCTCAAAAATGCCATTTGTCAGTACGTAATATGCGTTGCCTACCTAATTTCTGCAATTATCTGTATTCCAATAATTCCTTGTATTTTAAAATCAAATAAAAAAAAAATAAATAAATAACAGAAATAATAATGAAGGGTTAGAGAGAGTTTTTATTTAAGAATCAAGCTGAAAGAGCCCAAGGCGTCTAAGTCTCTTCGTGAATGAAAGATTCGGATGCGTGTGCGTGATGGTCTGTGCGTGCCCAGCTCCGCCCCTAAAGGGGCTCAATGGGGCCCAGAACCGTCTACGATTAGGCTAGGGCCTCCTCGTCAATGAAGTGCAAACTTAATTTCCCCTTTACCGTTCAAAATATCCTTTAATTTTAGGCCTTTCCTTCTTTTCTATTGATAAAAAAAATTTTTTGAATAATTTCTTATTAAATTCAGCTATTATGTTATTTTTCCTCCATCACGTTTAAATTTTTTTTTTTTTTTTACATTCTTTAATGGTTTAATAATCAAATAATTTTTGTTAAAAAAATTAGATATTTTGAATTTATTATCAGTGTTTTTATTGTTCCTATATGAATATCTGATCATTTGGTGATTGTTAAGAATACGAATCCTCTCATTTAATTTATTAAACGTTGTGGTTAACTTTCAAGGGAATATTAGGTGGATAACCGTTTCCTTCCTCATGAAGACGCATCATTGATAGAGTTGGATAATTTTTACTTAAACAATTATTAACCATGTCTCTATTCTAATAACAAATTTATTTGACTCTTATGATGGAAACAGCAAAAGTTTATTTGATCTTGGACGGTAATCCGAACTCCGCAAATCTGAAATTTCGGATAATCCGAACAAAATTCGTGAAAGAGAAATTAAAATTCCAAAATAAAAAGTGAGGTATGGTACCGTGAGCGCCTCAATCAAGTCCCCACCTGGGAGTTAGAGCCTTAAGTATATGGTCATTACAAATACAGTAGTGTATTATATATTATGTTTTTATTTTGTATTGTACAATATTTTGATTCTATGTATTTTGTTAAATAATGACTTAAATTTAATGTACAGTGAGCGCCACAATTCCTGGGAATCCCTCTCACCTGGGAGTTAGAGCCATAAGTATATGGAGAAGGATGAATAAAAAGGGCAAGCAGCTATTATTATTTCTTTATTGGTATCAAACCCACATCGGTGTTTCGGTCGAGAGAGTTACTATTGACTAAACCCTAGCCATAAAGATGGTCGCATAGTCAACCGAAACGTCGCTGTGGGTTTGATACCAATAAAGAAATAATAATAGTTGCTTGGACTTTTTATTCATCCTTCTACATATTGATTCAGCTATTCACCTCGCTTACATACCATATTAAGTATATGGTATATAGTGAAATAGTTTTAATGACGGGAAAGGTAAAATAAAATCTGGTACCGATGATTTATTTTACCTTTTCGGTCATTAAAATTATTTCATTAGCCTATATACCATATACTTCAGGTGGGAGTGACTTCCAGGGGGCTTAATTGTGATGCTCTCTGTACATTAAATTTAAGCCATTATTTAACAAAATACCTAAAATCAAAATACTGTACAGTACTACTGTAAGTATTATTTGTACAGTATGTTACAAATTTGTTTATTGTTTATTTGTTTATTTTATTTTCGGATAATCCGAACATTTGCGAATCCGAACAGACCCAATTAGTTCGGATTACCGGGGTTCTACAATATTAATTAATATTCATTATTATTTATTCAAATGAAATTGACCATTTGATCAAATCCCCATTGAAAAAAAAAAATTGGTTCCGATATAAATAATAAGTATGAAAACATTGAATGAATGGTTCTTTTTTTTTATTGAATTCGTTGCTCCTTTCAAGGCTATCAATTCTGAAATCCTCATGAATATCCCATTTTTCAAATCGAAACTCGGTGATTCATTCACGAGTGCACATTGCAAGTCAAATGGTTAGATGAATAAAGTCATTTGAATTTTTGAATTTAAGAATCATTTTTTTTATCCTCCACCTCTCCTCTCTTCCTCAAGAGGAAATATTCTTTTTACAAGGCACATCCTGAAAACCAACTCTCGGGCGTGATTTATTTGAATAATCATGTCCGCACAAAGAGAGACTAATGCGTATTTGTAGTCTTCGAATATAAATTAAACATTTTACAACCATAATTTATTTAGAAGATCATTATCATTTAGTCAGTTCGTATTCTTTTGTGTATTTATATGTGTAGAGAGAGGAGAGCGGATAATTCAGAGGACTTGTTAAAAACCAGCTAACTCAATAAGCCAATTGAGCGGCACTTATAAAAGAGTGTAGGTTCAAGACATAAGCACATTTCAAGGCTTCAGGGCCTTCAGGAGCTCAAGTCAGATGCTGAGTTTGCCTCGAGGCGCCGCTCTTGGCTGGTGGGAACCAGAGGCCGAGAAGCCTTGCGTGCCTAGCCGAACAATTATATCCAAATCAAAAATCTTTGGGTGGTTAGTGGTAGGAGCAGCCATATTAATTGGGGGAGATCGCAAGGGAGAGATTTTTTTTTTTTTTAAATGTATGCAAATTGTCGATCGGGATTCATGCGTGAACTTATTCATTCACTGCAACACTTGCCCTAAGGGGAACATCCGATCGGAAGGGATCGCTTTCGTTGCAATATTCAATCTTTCACACGCATGTTGTGGAATTTTAATAAAAACTGTTAAATTTTTAGAATTTAATCTTTTTTTTTTAAAGATATAACCTAGTTTTCAAAATATTCCATTTCCTTTCATCAGATTCATGATTAATTAATGAATACCTTATTGTGAGGTTTTGTTTATATATTATATAAACACAACCTCAGCTTAAAATGTTTCATCTAAAACCCACACCGCAATCTTTAAACTTAATACCTTTTAGGTTTTTTCATTATTTTTTAATATATTTTTAACTTTGCCCAACAACCGTAGGTTGGGTAAGTAAAGTAGTAAATAAAATAAAAGTAATAAAGTAAAAGTAAATATATAATAGTAAAATAGTATAAATAAAAATAAAAGGTAAAAAATCGAAATTGAACTGAAGCTGCCAAAATGCGTTTTGAGGTCCCCAGAATCCATTTAAGTACTTTTCGGAATGATGTCTGTGTGTCTGTCTTTGGTAATTTTTTTTTCGTCAACGAAAACTCAAAAGCTATTCGTACAATTGTTTTGAAATTTTGCACACATAAACTAGGGGTAGAGGCCAAGAACTGAAAAACTTTTTGACAAACATTGGACCACTCCCCCTTCTCTAGGGGGAGGGGGGGGCAATATTTTTTCTTACATAACTTATAATTTTTTTTTACATATTAAGAAACTAGACTTCCTACCGAGTAAAAATTATTTATAATATGTCAAACATCGGACCATTAGGAGGGGGGCTCTAGAGGGGGGGGGGGGCAATATTTTTGTCTTGAATAGTGGGTGGGCAAAGTTGGCGCTCGGCTTAGTCCGATTCTTTATTTTTATAAATATCCTTTGAGTTAGTAATTAAACCGGTAATTAATTAACAATGGCCAAAATTATGTTGATTTTAAACTTTTAATCTCAACTTCATTCTGGAATAAATTAATTCACTTACGGCTCTCAATGGTTAAAAATTTTATATTTATTTTTTTTTTTTAATAGTTTCTCATTTTACGATTTAACTCTTTCTTTCTCTGATTACTGATAATAGGTACATATTTATTTTGTGGGCAATATTCTAAAGATCAAATTCTTTGATGATCTAGACCAGTGGTTCCCAAACTGCGCGCGATCGCACCCAAGTGGGCTATTTGGGTTATCATGGGGGAATAAATAATTGGGGGACGATTGGGGAGGCGATGAGTATTCATAGGAGGGAAAATTATTATAGTTTACCAAAATTTAAAAGAACTATTTTGAGGATGGCCTGGCCTGGATAGAAGAGGACAAAAAATTGTCATAAAAATAAAGTAGTCTGATAATAATTTCAATCTAGAATCGAAATGTCACTTTTGTTTTCATTAAATAAATATTGACCGAAAAAAGATCCATCTTTGTTAGGCTATTTTCCTCATAAAA